>PVIY010035205.1:20000-26506 GCA_004026745.1 Myrmecophaga tridactyla
GTGAGATGTTTTTAAAAACGTCAAATACCTGGTAAACAATATGTGATTTCCCAACATACTTTATGATATATATCATTACCACACAATTTGGTACAAAGAATTTAAAAGTTCTAAAAAGAACAAAGCTAGAAAAGCTAATGGTGTCAATCTGAAGGGAACTCAGATTTTGATGTAGTAGTTAAAATTTTACAAGACAGTTTGTCACGTCACATATTCTATGAAGCATGAATGTCAAATCTTTAGTGAAAATATGAAATAAATGAGTTTCTGAAATTATGCATAAAAATCTTTATTATGAAAATTTTCAAATGTACATAAAAACAGTGTAATATAATGAACCATTAGGTTCTCATCACTAAGCTTCAAAAATTATCAAGACTTGGCCAATATTGTTTAATCTATATATCTTACTCCATATCTGAATTATTTAAAAGCAAATCCCAGATATGATATAATTTTATTAATAAATACTTGCTTATATATTGAACAAATAAGGATGCTTTAAGAAAACTTACAACACATCACACCTAAAAAATTAATAATAATTTCCCTATTTTCATCTAAAATACAGTGTTCACATTTCCTTGACTATTTCATAGATGTCTTTCAGAGTTGGTTTGCTTAAATCAGGATTTAAAAAAGATAAACACATTACATTAGGTCAATATGTATCTTAAATTTCTCAATGTAAATTATGAATTTTAAAGCAGAACTTGCAAATTTTTCTGTTTTGTTTCATTTTGGAGGTTTATGTTTTTTGGAGCAGAAGTATAAAGCAGATCTTCAGTATTAATTTAATATTTAGGGAGACATTTATATATTCAGTAATGTGGAGCAGCTGCAAATTTAGAGAAATAGAAATAACCCGTATTGATAGGCTTATAAAAGCTGTATGTAATTACATTCCTGAGTGATTTGAATAATAGTGTGCCTGATATATTTGAAGATAAGTGGCTTTTACTTTTCTTTGATATTAGGATCATATACTGTACTTATCTATTTTTTACTCCATGTGCTCCTTTCTCTTGTAATAAATCAATTTCTTAGGGTTGGGCATATGCCTTACAGCTAAATTCACTGTCTTGTCTTTTAAACAGAAATAGAGTTTTTATAAGTATTACAATAACATTTTGCATGTTTAGGTCAGGTTCCTTACGTTGTATCAAATTAAATTGACACTTATCATTTGCTATACCCTGCCCTGCCCTAGGGGTCAGCAAACTTTTGGCCAGGCTTTTTTAAGAGGAACAAAGGTAACAGAGGTTAACTTGGTGGATCTGCGATATAGTAATATTCAACACATGATCATTTAATTCATAATAATCAACAATATCTTAAAACTAAAAAAAGTATTCTTTACTATAAATATCACAATCTAAGAGACAAAACAAAATTTGAAATAGTTGTTGATAGTAACACAGAAGTCAACTTTGGATATGGAAATAAATTACCAAAAAAAGATAAAATGTTTTTTAAAAATTGAAATAAAAAATTTCATTTCCTATTGTAGCACATTTAATTATTATAAATACATGCTAAAAATCATACTCTTAGGGAAGAAGTGGGTAATATTCAGTGAACCCTCTCAGCTCTGAAGAGAGTGCACCGACAGCAAGCAAGGGGAACTACTCACCACAGAGAAGAGAAAAAGAGACTCAAAGACTTCCCTTACCATGACTTCTTAACCCTTCAACTTACTGTAGATTTGTATGTCTATTTCCTTTGTTTTGGTGAGTGACTTGGGTTTTTTATTACCATTAATAATTACTAGTTTATTACAAACTATAATTAGCAGCTGAAATAGTGGCGTTTTCATTGTGAAGAATTTTATTATAATATCAGTAAAGCATTATGTGTACTAATCACAAGTTAGAACTAAACTGGCATATATTTACTTAAGCCAAGTAAAAAATATTTTGCAATAAAAAACCTGCAACCAAAACTTAGTACCATTTTCTTTACTGTTCCTTTTAATAATCTAGGAAAGGGAGAGATGATAATGGTCTGTTATAACTATGAGATCTCTAAGGAAGCACAGAAATAAAAAGATGCAGCAGCAATATGGCTTACTTCAAAGTTTAATTTAAAAATTAAAGTCATTAGTACCCAGAAGAGAACAGAATAAAAAGAGTAAGACAGAATGTGGCTAGGCAATGGAGGCATAAGATACCATCAAATTTTAATTAAAAAATGTTTTCAATTTAAGCAGACCCAGGCCGATGATTTTTCATTATTTTTACCAGAGCTCCATGATTACTGACTACTACATATCCTTTGCTGGGAAAAGTTTCATATGAACGAATTCCAAGACCAAGGGCTCAGCCTATTGATTTGGTTGTCCCCACTGCTTGTGAGAATATCAGTAATTCTCCAAATGGGGAAGCTGAATTTTCCCCCTTTCTCACCACTTCCCCAGAGGGACTTTGCAAATACTTCTTTATTCACTGTTCAAATCATTCTGGGGTTTATCGGGGCATCACAGTGGATAAACCTACAAAATCTCATGCCCTATTCAAGGTTCCATGTACTTATGGTGTTCAATTAACCTGTCCATATGAGTTATATTAAGAAATGTACTAGTCAAAATATAAATTTTGTACCAAATAAACATTTTTTGCTTTAATTTCATACAGCAGTTGAAGTTTTAAAATATGAATGACCATCTATTTTCTGAAGATATTAGTAGTTAAGATGAGGTTAAACTGGATTCAGGTGGCCCTTAATCCAAAATGAACGGTATCCTTACAAGAAGGGGAAATTTGGATACAGACATACAGAGAAAGAAAGTTTCCATTGTGCCAGAGTCAGGGGCTGAGTTATGCCAGAAGTCAAAGAATGCTATGGATTGCTGGCAAGCTACCCACGAGAGTCTAACAGACTTCAGAGAAAGCACAGATCTATGGACACTTTGACTTTAGACTTCCAGTCTCCAGAACTGTGAGACAATAACTTTCTGTTGTTTGAAGGCATCCAATTTGTTATGGAAGTCCTAGAAAACTAAGACAAGTGATGATACAAAAAGATACAAATCTCCTAAGTTAGGTCAATAAAAAGGAATCTTGGTCATCTGTACATGTGCTTTACTTTTCTATTTTAAAATATATTGTTTTTGGATAATGGCTCTATTACACTTTGATTAGAAAAAATTCTGGGAAATACTGAAAATATAAAGAAAATATAAGTCATTCATAATCTCATCATTCAGAAAACGTCTATTAAAATTATGATGCATTTTCTTTTATTCTTCATTTCTCAGTGTTTAAAAGCATAGTATGCATGCTACTTCAGCTTGCTAAAGCTGCCGGAATGTACAATATCAGAAATGGATTGGCTTTTTCAAAGGGGATTTATTAAGTTACAAATTTACAGTTTCCAAAGGTTATGGAAATGTCTAAATTAAGACATCCAGAGAAAGACACCTTAACTCTGAAGAAAGGTCTATGGCGATGTCTGCTGTCCTTCTCTCCTGGCTTCTGGTTTCAAATGGCTCTCTAAGCTCCTGTTTCCAGTGGCTTTCACTCTAAGCATCTGTGCTTTCTCATTTAGCCTCTCTGGGACAGACTTTGGGTTGCATCTCTTAGCTTAGTATCTCCAAACATCTATGTCTCGGCTTCATCTCTCTGTTCTCTGTATTGACTCTGAACTCTCTCTCCATGAATTCTTTAAGGATTCCAGTAAACTAATTAAGACCCACCTCGAATAGGCGGGGCCACGCCTCTGTGGAAATAATCTAATCAAAAGCACCTACAATTGGGTAGGTCACATCTCCATGGAAACAACCTAATTTAAAGGTCCCACCCAGTAACAGGTCTGCCTCCACACTGTTGGATTAAAAGAACATGGCTTGGGCGGCTGCTGTGGCTCAGCAGGCAGAGCTCTGACCTGCCTTGCTGGAGGTCTGGAGTTCGATCCCTGGTGCCTCCTTCCCATATGCAAATTAAAAAAAAAAAAAAAAAAAAAGAACACGGCTTTTCTGGGGTACGTAACAGCTTCAAACCAGTACACATGTACAATTTTATAAAATTAGAATAATAAATATATATTTATATTCTTTTTTTCACATTTCACATACTGTACCTTTTCATCTCATTAAAATATTTAACAAACACATTTTAATAATTGTACAACATTCTTAGTTTGATGTTGACATAGTTTATGTAACCATCATTCTCCTATCCCTAGACATTTAGATTATAAGCATCCATGCATATAAATCTTCATATTTCTAACTATTTCCTTAAAAGAGAATTCTATACATGAGATTACCGGGTCAAAGAGTGTGTACTTTTTTTTTTTTTTCAGTTAGTCAAGCGTGGTTGTGGGGGGAGACAATGCTAAACAGATTAACAATAACCCACAACCCTCAGACCAACCGAGTGTGTACATTTTGATGACTTTATGTAAGATGTCCAAATTCCCATCTAGAGTAATATGCTAATTTATACTTTTACCAGTTGAGCAATGTAAATGCCTATTTTGTTGCACCTCTCACCAATGATGAACAATGGTTTTGTAATCTGTACCAATGTCACACATAAAATGGTTCTTTAAATTTGTATTCATTCATTACTGCTACTGATCACTTTTCCTATATTTACTATGATCTGTATTTCCTTTCCTATGAATAATGTTTTTGTCTTCTGTCTACTTTTTAAAAACTTTTGCATCTTTGTAGCAATTAAGGTATCTTAATTGCTCAATAATTTTTTTTTCATAAACAGAATACACCCATGTAACCAGCATGCAAATCAAAGAATAGAGCATTATCATCAGGACCCCAGAAACCCCTCTTATTTCTCTTCCAATCACTAATTCTCCTAAGGTTATTCATTATTTTGACTTTTAATATTATAAATTAGTTTTATCTGTTTTTATACTTTTGAACATTTTATAGTAATTTTACTGTTTTAAAAAGATAAACAGCTTTTATCGTAAAACACTTAAACATTACACAAAAGTACAAAAGAGAAATCCATAAATCATCCAAAAATCACATCACCTAAAATAACTACAGTTAACCATGGTGAATATGACATCTCTGTAAGCATAGATAGCTAGACAAATACACTGAAAAATAAATAAATGATAAGAATAGGATTTTACCCTTACTTGAATTTAACTGAAGAAAAAGAAACTACAATACAAGTAAAAAAACCCAAAAGGAAACAAAAGTCAAAATGCCTAAACTTCAGATAAATGTTCTTTGTATATATATAAACTATAAAAGGCTTAAAAATTAAACTTGCTTATTATTGACTTCCTACTATGAAAAAAAAAAGATTAACATGCATCTCCCTCCATCTTTTTCTTTCTTCAGCTCCCAATTTTGGTTGGATCTATTATTTATTTTATCATTTATATTCAATTCCAGTGAATACAGGTCCTATAGATTTTGATTCTATTATTTTGAATCATCTCTTAACTGGTTTCAATAATAAGTAGTGTCTCCATTCCCTTTTTCTTTTAAAGGACTCACAGTTCTTTTCATGTTTGAGAACACCTGTGTGTAGTATTATAGAGAAAGACAATTTTCTTGGGTCACACTTTCCTTCTTTACAAAGTTGTAATAAAAATGTACTAACAAAAACAATAACAGTAAATACTTATTTAATGCTTAATATGTACCAGGTACTAATAAGCATTTCACATGCTTACTCATTTAATACTAACAACAACCCTATGAAGTAGGTAGTATTATTATCTGTATTCTACAGGTGAAAAACTGAGGCACTGAGAGAGAAACTGACTTGTTCAAGATTACTCATTTTGGGCAGGCCACGGTGGCTCAGCAGGCAGGAATGCTTGCCTGTGTAAGACTACTCATTTTGTAAAGACTACTACTAGCATTTAGGGGTGGAGGGCAGGGATACTAGCTAGTTGTCCTACAATAAACCGAGAAGAGCCATTCAATAAAAATTGGTAGCACGTCCCTCACAACTTTCAAATGTCTTGCTGGACATTCATGAGATGAAAACTTGTTTAAAATTAACTGATCCTAGACCCCAATTCCATTTTACATAGATACAAAAAAACCATTTTTTTTTGCAAGACTTATGCATATTCAATTTCCCAGGAATGACACTAGTTTGTTTGGTCCAGAAAAACTGTTCAACGCTTTGGAAATTATGTCACTGATGGCAACATTACAACCCACAGTATTTGAGTTGCTAACACAATTCCCCTCTAACAGTATGATTTATAGCTGCCACATTTGCGGTGGTTCTATAAATGTATGCAAGTATAATTTAGCTACTTCTAGTATGGTCGTGGTCAAGTATTCACACATTCATGTAAATATTACTTACAAGTAATTTTAATATTGCTTAATTAAAAATTATATTTACTTTTATATTCAATTGGGGCATGAGTTTTTGTTTTTAAATTATGGATGTAGAAAGACTGTTATCTATGAATTTAATTTCAGGATCCACAAAAGGTTCCTACATATATTTGTTGAGGCCCTATAAAACTATATAGGGGATTCTAATTTTTAAGGGTTTTCTTTT
>PVIY010035206.1:0-26491 GCA_004026745.1 Myrmecophaga tridactyla
GTCATGGGAGATATTCTTATGTTCCTGTATACTCTGTTTCTTGTTCATTTTTATGTCCCTGACATCCAGTAAAATGCCTTGCGTGTGGTGGGTGCTCTCTGTGAGGCTCTCCTTACGTTCTCTTCTTCAGCATTCCATGTAGCCATAACCTATCTGGGTTTCAGCTCTTTCTTCTATTCTTGGCCAGGCATCAAGACCTATCTTGAATGCCCTCCTCTCTAAGATTTTCTAGATAAGCATCACGATTTCCTCAAATCCACTATCTCTTAGCTCCAGGCATAAACTTTTCATTTCTTCTTTTATTTTCTTAGACCAATGTAACGTTTATCTATTCTCCTGGGAATTATCTTCCTGCTTTAGCTTTTATATTTTCTCATCATTCTTCTAGCATAATCCACCTATTTTTTTTTTATAAGGTTCAGAACTCTACTAGACACATGTGCCTGTTGAATACTTAGATGTGACTAGTCCAAATTGAGATGTGCTTTTGATGGAAAATATGCACCAGATTTCAAAGATTTAGTATGAAAAAGTGTAAAATATCTCTTTGGAATATTTTTTACGTTGATTTCATGTTGAAATATTTTGGAAACATTGCATTGAATAAAATTAAGTATTAAAATCCATTTCACCTTTATCCCCTTCTTTTAAAAAAATATGTCTATAGCGTATTTCAAACTGTATTGTGAAGGCATTTTTAAACATTTTGAGATATAGGTGAATACAGAATTGTTGAAATATTTTAAGAAATGTCATGATAAAGGTGAATACAGAATTGTTGAAATATTTTAAGAAATGTCATGATAAGACAATTTCATTTTAAAAGGTTATTCTCTCTTCTCTTCAGGTCTGATAGGACCTTGGCAGTGGTGAATCTAGGTTTTATGGTATTTACTGGTACAGTTTGGGTGCCCTCTTTCAGGAAATGAATGCAAGTTAGAAAATGTAAAATTAAGAAAGAAAGCAGAAGTTAATTTAAATAGAGAAATCTCAGCAAATTAAAAATGTATTGAAAACCATCAAAGAAATTTGATGGTTTCTCAAAATTTAGGAAAAGTAACATAAAATTGAATAATTCTCTGATACAGCCATGATATTTTTGGCATTTTTTTCACTACAAATTCTCTAATAATCCCTCTTCATATGACTATTTTTTCTTGAATGAAATGAAGCTGCAACAGCATAATTTGTGATATGCAGCAAAAGTCATACTTAGTGGTAAATTCATAAGATTAATGCATGCCCTAGGAAAGTAGAAAGATCTAAAATTGACAATCTAAACTCCCAACTTAGGAAACTAGGAAAAGAGAAAAATAAACCTAAAAGTAAGCAGAAGAAATCAAATAAAAAAAAAAACAGTGAAATTTAAGATGGAGAAACAATAGACAAAATCAACAAAACCAAAAGCTGGTTCTTTGAAAAGATCAATAAAATTGATAAACCTCTAGCCAGTCTAACCAAGATAAAGGAGAGATGACACAAATAATATTATAAATAAAAGAGGAGCCATCACTACTGATCCTATGGAAAATAAAAGGATAACAAAGAACTATTATGAACAATACTGTGCCCACTAATTTGATAGTTTAGATGAAATAGACTAATTCATTACAATGCACAATCTAACAAAACTCACATAAGGAGAAGAAAACCTGAATAGCCGTATATCTAGTAATTAAATTAGATGAAAAATTAATAACCTTCCAATCCAGAAAGCACAAGGCCCAGATGATTTAATTAATGAAGTCTATCAACTATTTAAAGAAAAAGTGATATCAAATTCTCTACATTTTTTTCTAGAAAATAGAAGCAGAGCAAACATTTCCTAACTCATTACAGGATGCCAGCATTATCCTAATTACTAGAACCAGAGAAAAGCATTACAAGAAAGGAAAATTAAAGTCCATTATCTCTCGTGAATACTGATGTAAAAATTCTCAACAATATATTAGCAAATCAAATCTGACAATGTATAAAAAGAACTCTAAACCATGACCAAGTGGGAATCATTCCAGATATGCAAGTCTGGTTCAATGTATAACGTGTTTTTTCTGACATTTTCTGTAAAGAGAATAGAAAGGTAATTTAGATTTTTCTTCTAGCATGGCTAATCAAAATTTGTTTCATATTTTTGGGG
The DNA here is from genome assembly GCA_004026745.1 of Myrmecophaga tridactyla. Lineage (NCBI taxonomy): Eukaryota > Metazoa > Chordata > Mammalia > Pilosa > Myrmecophagidae > Myrmecophaga > Myrmecophaga tridactyla. Next base: position 2,138 of record PVIY010035206.1, read on the forward strand.
AATGGAAAAAAGAACCATGCTTATTCACTCAAAATTCAACTACTATGTGCTGTACTGCGAAACAAACATAAGGATTCCATTATGTTCCATTTTATTCATTCAATTGCCGTCAAAAAAGAAAAAGTTTGTTCACTGACTAGCTTCTGACTCCATATAATTCAAACCTTGTTTCTTCTCCACTACTCATTTAATGACAAAGTGATATCAAATTCATTTAAGCTATCATATTTGTGGGCATTTCTGCTTTAGGGCACAGTGAGTTGGCATTATGATATGACCTCTGGTCCTAAATTCTGAGGTAACAATGCTGGGTGAATCACATGGCTGAGGGAGTAATATTACTGGAATCTGTTCCAGTGATGAGATAATTTAAAATAACTTACCTATACACAAAAATGACTGTGAAAACCACATAAGTCTAAATCCCAAATAAATGTATCTTCAACTTCCCCTTAGCTGGATCCCTAAAATTTCCACTCCAATAACATGGCCATTAGATGAAATCAGATGGAGGGCAAGTCATAGGAAAAAAGATAGGGATCATGATGGACTGTTGTTAAAATACCCTGGTATGCAATTTTTGGGGAAAAACATTTGACCATGTGAACACCTTTCTAAGACTAGTTCTAGGTCTGTGTAAGTAAGGGGCCCTGAAGTTTAAATTTTATTAGCACCACATTAAATCAATATTTGAACCCATATCATATTATTATAAAGATATAATCCAACAGCACATTAAAAGAATTATACACCATGACCAAGTGGGGTTTATAACAGGAATGCAGGGATGGTTCAACACAAGAAAATCAATTAATGGAATACAGCACATTAACAAATCAAAAGGGAAAAATCACACGTTCATCTTGATTGATGCTGAAAAAAGCATTCAACAGAATTCAGCATCCTTTTCTGATAAAAAACACTCCAAAAGACAGGAATCAAAGGCAACTATCTCAATATGATAAAGGGAATATACAAAAAACTGATAGCCAGAATCATATGCAATGGAGAGAGACTGAAAGCTTTTCCTATAAGATCAGGAACAAGACAAGGATGATGCCCACTGTCACCACTATTATTCAATATTGTTCTAGAAGTTCTAGCCAGAGCAATCAGGTAGGACAAAGAAATAAAGGACATCGAAATTGGGAAGGAAGAAGTAAAACTCTTATTATTTGCAGATGATATGATACTATATTTGGAAGATCTTGAGAAATCTACAGCAAAGTTACTTGAGCTACTAAACAAATTCAGCAAGGTGGCAGGATATAAAATTAACATGAAAAAATCAGTAACATTTCTATACATAAGCAATGACCTAGCTAAGGAGTCAGTTAAGGAAAAAACTCCATTCAAAATAGCAACTAAAAGAATCAAGTGCTTAGCAGTGAAGTTAACTAGGGACATAAAAGATTTGTCCACAGAAAACTATATAATGTTCCTAAAAGAAATCAATGGAGATCTAAATAGGTTGAAAGATATTCCCTGCCAATGGGTAGGAAGGCTAAATATAGTTAAGATGTCAATTCTCCCCAAATTGATTTACAGATTCCACACAGTACCAATCAAAATCCCAACAATCTACTTTAAAGATTTGGGAAAGCTAACTACCAAATTCATCTGGAAGGGATAGAGACCCTGAATAGCTAAAAGCATCGTAAAAAAAGAATAACCAAGTGGGAGGATAAACACTTCCTGACTTTAAAACCTATTGTAAAGCCATGGTGGTGAAAACAGTATGGTACTGGAACAAAGATAGAAGCATTGACCAATGGAATAAAACTGAGAGTGCAGAAATAGACCACCAAATCTATGGTCAACTGATTTTTGACAAGGACCCCAAATCCTCTGAATTGGGACAAAATAGTCTTTTCAATAATTGAGCATGGAAGAACGGGATATCAAGAGACAAAAGAATGGAAGAGGACCCCTAACTTACACCTAACACAAAAATTAGCTCAAAGTGGATCAAACACCTAAATATAAGAACTAGCACCATAAAACTTCCAGAGGAAAATGTAGGAAACCTCTTTAAGACCTATTAATAGGAGGTAGCTACCTAAACTTTACACCCAAAGCACAAGCAACAAAAGAAAAAAATAGATAAATGGGAACTCCTCAAAATTAAATACTTCTACACCTCAAAAGATTTTGTCAAAAAGGTGAAGAGGCAGCCAACTCAATAGGAGAAAATATTTGGAAATCATATTTTCAAACAAAGGTTTGATTACCTGTATATACAAAAAAATCATACAGTTCAACAACAAAAGAACAAACAACCCAATTATAAAATGGACTAATGATATGAATAGGCCTTCTTTCTGAAGAGCAAATACAGATGGCTCAAAAGCACATGAAGAGATGCTCATTTTCACTGGCTATAAGGGAAAAGCAGATCAAGACTTAGATACCACCACATACCTATATGAATGGCTGCTATTAAACAAACAGGAAACTATAAATGTTGGAGAGGATGTGGAGAAACTGGGACACTTGTGCACTGCTGGTGGGAATGTATAATGGTGCAGCGACTATGGAAGACTGTTTGGTAGTTACTTAGGAAACTAAATATTGAGTAGCCCTATGAGCCAGCAATAGCACTACTTGGTATAGACCCAGAAGATCTGAAAGCAACGACACAAACAGACATTTTCACACTGATGGTCAGAGCAGCATTATGCATAATCAACAAAAGATGGAAACAATTCAAATGCCCATCAACAGATGAGTAGATCAACAAAACATGGTATATACATATGATGGAATATAATGCAGCAATAAGACAAAATGACATCCCGAAGTGCATGATAAGATGAATGAGACTTGTGTACATAATGCTGAGTGAAATTAGTCAGACACAAAAGGATAGATACTATATGATTCCACTTTTATGACCATCATAAAGGTATTATCAGGGGCTTATAATATAGAATATAGGGGACTTAGAGATACATAGAAGCTAGAGATGGATGAACCATTAGCTAATGAGGTTTTACTCCAATTTAAGGGAATAAATAGGAGTGAAGGTGGTTCTCTAGTGGGTCTATAAGTAATATTACCATATAGAAGATGGACAAGATTGAAAGGGGTTGTATAGACCTATGTGTCCCACTGATTAACACTAGAATTATGCATTAGTTCTCCCAAGAATTGCTTCAAAGATTATGATTCTTGTACAAAAGTGTTTAAGTCCAGGGTACAGGGAGAAAACTGCTATTGCATGCTATGAGCTATGTTCAAAAAGAAAGCATCAGCACCATCATAGCAACAGCAGAGGTAAATAATGGTGGGGGAGGGATGAAAGATAAGAGGAAGTTTAGATTTCCTATTTGGCAAGGGTGTGTTTATTGGTTTTCTTTCTCTTGGGAACAACGAAATTATCTAAAGTTGAGAATGTTGATGGACTGTGGACTTTGGGCCCTCTACGTGATGCTCGATGAATGCAGGTGGCTGAAGGAGGCACTGATGGAGGAGTAGATTGGTGAACAATGGAGTATACTTATGAAGGAAGGTTGTGCTGCTACAAAAAGGAACAAAGTCGTGAGGCATGCAATCATGTGAATGAACAAGTGGGACATTTGGTGAGACAAAATAAGCCAGAAACAAAAGAACAAGAATGGTATGGTCACCTTTAGAAAATGCTTATAAGAAAACAGGGGCCAAGATTGTAAATTTTAGAGCAGTCACATTAAATCCAGAGTGGTGGTGATTATTTCTGGATTTTGAGAGGCTGTTAAAAACTAATTTAGAACATAGGGGTAAGGAAGACAAATTGTCTATATTTTAGAACCACATATACTCTTTGAGACCGTTGGAAAGAAGGCTTATTTTGTCTGGAACTGAAATTTTCTGTAGTGCACACTCTAAGTCAACCTATCTGATGGCTCATTTGAATGACTGAAACACAAGGAGAACAGAGTAAGAAAGAGGTCCTTTAATCCTGTATAGTTATTGTGATGCCTGGATACATACTAGAGTACATTAAGCAGATAATCAAAAAGTATTAGCAAAGTTCCCTGAGGGATGGGAGAAAAAATATGGAACTATTAAACTTTACCATCAGGGAATCCCCTGATACTGTGTCAAACTTTTTTAGGGACATCTAAATCAATAGGCCATGCCCTGGATCATGAGGTTTACTCTTGTGAAGCTTATGTAGGTAGCAGAGAAGCTTAGACTACCTATAGGCATACATAAGAGTTATATCTGGAGGACCTCTTTTGTTGCTTAAATGTTGCTTAAATGGCCTCACTCTCTCTTAAGCCCAACTCTGCAAGTGGAATCCTTGACTTCCCCCCATGTGGGACATGACATCCAGGGGTGAAAATCTCCCTCGCAACGTGGGAGATGACCCCTAGAGATGAATCTAGACCTGGCACCATGGAATCAACAATTCCATCCTGACTAAAGTGAGAAAAGAATTGTAATTAATAGAGTATAAATGGCAGAGAGAGTTCAAATAGAGTCGAGAGGCTATGCTGGAGGTTGTACTCATGCACCTTGCTACCTCTCATAACCTGCCAACCCCTAACCAGGACCATCCCAGCCAATCCTAAAGAACATCTAGAGCAATGTATAAGATTCCCCAAGAGATCCATGCACTAGAGTAACTTTCCAGAAACCTACAACCTCCAGATGGGTCCTTGGTCCAGAAAAGTCCTGGAACCTAGCCCAGCCTCTCCAGAACATCAGATAGTTCCATCTCCCTACCCCACATAGTGACAGACCATTCCAATATGAAAAATTTAGAATGGCCATAGTCCAAACACCCCTAAAGAGAGGGATGGAAAGATCACAGGTGATGGTGGAGTTATACAGAGAAGACAGGATTTAACAAATGAATATGAATGTTGAATCATTAATTTCTCTTTTTGTCTCCAGTATTTTAGAAGAACTAAAAGTAAAAACCTAAAATTGTGAAATTATAACCCATGTCAAACTCTGAAATATGTTCTACAGCTAATTGTGGTGCTGTGCTTTGAAATTTATAGTTTTTTTGTATATATGTTTTTCTTCCACAAAAAGCAGAGAAGGAAAAAAGTCAATTGTGATGATAAAAAAATATTTAAGCCCTCTAGCCTCCTATGATCTGGAGCAGGTAGAAGGAAAAATATGGGATCTGTCCTGTAACTGCTTGTTGAAGAGTGCTTTGAAAACTATTGCTTTTTTATTTATTTGTTTTGTATATACGTTATACTATACAATAAAAAAGTTAAAAACAGTAAAATAAAATCATCTAAGTGGGAAAAAAAGGAAAAAAAATGGTAAGATCAATTGTTTTTTAAATGTAAGCTGGACAAATAAAAGGAGGTGCATTTTCTATTACTAGCATTTGGTATATATTATATAATTAAGATGGATTACATTCCTGTTTATTTTTTCCTATTTGATCTATCAAGAAACAATTACCAACTACTAATGTTTCTGTTAATTACTTTTGTCATATCTAATTGTTTTTCCTTATGCATTCTTTAGCCCAGTCACATTAATTAATATTTTAGTGAGAATTCTACTCTTTATGAATAAAAATGACCTAATTTGCCCTCTTAAAAAATTTAAAAAAATAAAAAGAAAGAAAATAGATTGTATTGTGCAAGGAAAGAGTTAGTAAGTAGGGAAGAAAAATTAGTTCAGTTTCAAACACTGAATTTGAGATGTTATGGGAAATCTGGTGGATTCTTGGAGGCAGTTAGACATAAGGTTTGGTTCTCAGGAAGAGGTATTGGATATTGTCTCTAGATTCATCATGTACAGACAATAACAGAAACCAGTGAAGTACATAAAGTCAGTTAGGTAAATTTGATGTAGTTAACAGATTTCAAATTCCTATATTTAAAGGGGAGTTGTACAAAAAAGATCCAGGGAACAGAATGAAAAAGAATGATTAGAGACATGAATATAAATAGGAAAAGAATATTGGCTGAAGCTAATAGAAATGGAATATGATGCTGAATGTTCTTGTTTCTTTCTCAACTTTATTTATTATGTCATAGACCTTCTAAAAAACAAGTTTATGCCCACCTATTTTTATATAGCATGAGCTACTAACCCTTCCCATCATTCCAATAAAAAAATTAAATTCATAGGAAATGTTCTTTGAAATCTTTTTAATCCTCCATCCCTTTTCCTACTTATGAGAACCTGCCTATACATTTTGAAAGATTATCGTGGTCAGCAATAGTAGATGACAGTTGGAAACTGTGCATGGTTTCTTGAGTCTGAGTAGTTGCATTTTACCTTTTCTGCTTTGTACATGGTATTGTCTCATGGAGGAGTACATAACATTAAGTGAAACAGATTTTACCAATGCTCATTTAGTTTTGTTATGCTTAAAACTACCTATCACTTCCATCTTTATACTGGCACTTCCCTCTAGAATTATCATTAGTATTATTATAGTATGGGTAATAGAAAACATAATGAAAAATTAGCTAACATTGTTCCACCCCATTTACTCAGTGCTTTTCCCATGTTGTGTCTGCCAATGGGTCAGGCTTTCTTTCACCTCTAGAGAGACTTTTGCCAATATAGATTCCTGAACTTGAGGGACTATTCCCATTTTGGCTGACTACTTCTTATCTCTCACATCTCAGAGGTCTACCATTCTCTAACAAGCCTTCCTTGAGTTTCCTATGTGCTCCCCATGCACTTTATACCAACCATTATCATAGAATATACAATGTCTATGTCATATGATTCTGTCATCCCCTACTAGACAGTAAGCTCTTTGAAGTGATATACTTTTTCCTGCTCATTTTTTTCACCCAGGGCTTGGCAGATTCTGGGATAAGGAAGTAAGTGCGTAGGAAATACTTTCTCTTCCAAAGACAGATGCATCTTTTTCTATCAATTACAGGTTTAATTTTAGTATGATGGTTTGACCCATTTGATAGTCATCAATATTTCATGTGCTAATGATTGAGTCACATCAGGTCCACATGACCTTGCGTTAGGATCACCTTTTCTGTGACCGGACCATAGGTAGGTAGATAACAGACCCCTCCCCACAAAGTGAGGAAAATGATCTGTTTATTTCTGAGGAGGAGACTTTGTGAGTTTAGGGACAATACAAATGGTTTCCTCTGGCCAAATACTGCTCTAAAGCATTTATAACCACACAATGACTTTAGGCCCCTAACAGCTTTTGGGGACAAGAGGTCAATGAACTGGGGCCTCTAACTAAGCAGAACACCAATGAATGGAGAGTACATATTCCTCTCTGGAGGAGTTCCCATCCCCTTCCCTTGGCCCTGTGTTTGATAACTCTATCTCAACACTCACAGCCACATACTCTGCAGCTGGGGCTATCTCTGAATTTTTTTTTTAAAAAGAGAAATACATCCCAAAACCGTTATCTTCAGACCCCCTTTTAGTTTGCATCTGAGGTATGTCAGGCATTACTACACGATGCCACTCAAAGCTCTAGGAGTCTCTCCTTGCCATAGCACCCGGCCAACAATTTAGAAAGAAATTTAAAACAGTTGGAGTGTCAAGCCTTAGCAACTGGATACTTAGTGATGTCCTTAAAAGACATGGTAAATACATGGAAGAGATCTATTTGCAAGGAAAACCAATGAGTCCACTTTGGTGCATTTTATATTTGAGATGCCTTGGGGATATAAGGAAGGTTTGAGAAAATATGTCAGGAAATGGGTTAATGTGGAGACTCCCGTGACAGATATTAAACTGTATCCAGCGAATGTGGGATACAATTCACATCCACTGATTTATTTTTAATTACATAGGTACTAATATATTAAATCCATGCTTGTTAAATATAATATGACTCCATTATATTTCATGGAATTTTAATAGAGAAATGACTGACAAAACAATAAGCTGATATATTTAGTAAAAGAAACATATATGTTATATTTTAGGTTTAATTCAATCTTTCAAACACCCAAGCTCTTAAGAATTTGTAAAAAAAAAACACGTAACTAATGTGCATTATTATGAGTTTGAGAAACTAGAAGATCTTCGAATATAATAAAAAGAAAAGGATAGATAATACTATAGCTTCTATTTGCAAGTCAGGATATTATTCTGATAGTTTGAAAGGTTTTCAACAGCCAGTATTAAAACTAAATGAACTTCTTAAAAATAAAATATATATATATTGTTCCAAATAATCTAAATATCTTATACCTAGACCATCCTATTCATTTAAAGATTTACTTTTCTTATCTGATTCACCTCAGCTTCAAAAAATGACTAATATTTCCTTAAATTTAAATAGAACTTTAATTTTATCTTTGTTTAATGGCTATTAAGATCCTACCTATTTACCAAGTAGTTCTCTGTTCTGTATCATGACCCTGAGAAACTTTGTAACGGGGAAATTTTATTTTAATTTTAGAATTAATGAGATGTCTTCTTACCAGCTATTATGATTTGCCACTGTGCCTTTAAGTTATAAGACAGTATCTTCACGTGGAACAAAGAACAGACAAAGTATTTTAAGGATGTATATGATTTTTAGAAGGAAATATTTAAAAATTAGAAAAATAAAAAAAATTAATATTCTCAAAGCTAAGTAAGAAACTCATAGTAAAAAAGCAGGGCTAACTCTGCTTTGGAGTATTGTCTATAAAGGCTTACTAAATTTGCATTTTTGATATGATTTTCACAGAACCACTTTTAGTCTTGAATATGTTAACTCAAGAATCACATGCATCCATTTTAGCAAATTACATATTCCTCGAAATAAAAATTCACAAGGCGTAACTACATATGTCTATTTATATTAATTGTATTCATATCTTGTACTTAAATCTCCCATTCCAAGAAATATGTCCATACATATGTATGTAAACACATAGGTATATATACACATACAAGCAATGGTCGAAAATATTGGAAAATTTATACTAAACAAAAGAAAATATATATTTATATATTTTCCAGCATATTTAGGTTAAGAAATTAAAGAAAATATATTGGCTATATAATTATAAAAGTGCATCTTAAAATACTAGAGAAGACTTCTTGTGAAAAACTATGATGAAAAAAGAGTACTTGATGACAATAACAAAAAAATAATTAAAGCTGGAGAATTAATCTTTGTCTCTACACACACTGGTTCATGCTAACACATTTGCAGAAACCATATATTTAAAGCTACATTTTATAAAACCTAGCTGGCAAAAATCAATAGATAGCTTTAGTGAGTAGAATGTGTGTAATAGTAACAAGTGGAAAGGTTAGTGTAGAAGTTAATGGTTCTATCAGGAATAAAACAGAGTTAAAATGTGAAGGAAAGGTCTACCACAAGTGGTTCATTAACCTTTTGGAACCCCAGTGTATCTTCCCTGTAAAGATGAAAACAAATCTGATGCAGACTCTACAAGCATTTGCTAATACTCTGACACAGCACAGCACTGTTTAAATTTCTTATGGTAGAATTATTTTTCATTACAATTACACGTCACTGCTGTAAACTATAATGGCAGGACTAGTTCGCAAGGACGTCTGTAAGCACACATCATGGAATTCTGTTTGTTTGTTTTCACCCTTCCGGTCTTCTTTTTGCATCTGATACAACTTCACGCTGACCAAAAGTGGTATATGATGCAAGTTCCAATGAAGAACTATCTTTTGGTCACAGCCTTCAGATTTCTCTTCATTGTCAGCTTACTCCTAGCATTGACAGGATATTGAAAAAGATGAGGAATTTTTCAGAACCTGTTTGCATCATCAGAGACATAAAATGTTAGCTTCTTTTCACATAGACGTATATTCTATGACCTCTGGATCACCTGATAAGTTTGTTTGGAGAAAGATGATGATTCGACTTGAGTTATAATAAGCCAAAGGTGGCAATTATGATAATAAAAAACTACAGTTAGAAACACACGGGCATGAACAATGATTTGATGTTCTTGGATAGAATGTAGTCATGGTGTTGCCTTCCTGTTTTTTAATCTCCCATGTTTCTTTTTAATCTTCAGAAAAGAATTAAAGAAAATTACCACCCCTAACTTCTCTCCTAGCAGTGCTCTTCCTGCTTCCCTTCCTCTCCCTGACCCATCTCCTAAATCATCTTACTTCCCCTTCAGCAAATTTAGGGTAGAAGTTTAAGTGAGCAGCTGCCACAGGAGTCACTGCCAATGTTCTCTGGCCAGCCAACCGACAGGGGGTACTCTTGAATAGGATGGCAGGCGCCCTTCAGAAGCAGAGCTAACTTCTGTGACAAATTCAGAGTCCACCAGCTTGGATCCTGAAACCCCAGATATTAAATCCCTTCCAAATTTTCCAGTTTGTAGTCTATCCTGCTGGGCTGATTCCTCTCATATCTCCATAAAATCCAAAAATGAAGTTATTTTTTCTTCCCCCCCCCCTTTTTTTTTTGCAAAGATGGGAGAATTCAGTCCATAATTAGGGGAGGAGTAGCTTTTGGATTCTATCCCCTACATGAAATCTGTTATAAATGTGTCCTGCCAAAATCCTGAGCTGTAATGTGCCAGTTTTGTAATAGGTTTAGTTCTCTGGTCTTTTTCTCTAAATCCAAATTCTCTGTCATTTTATAACATTTTGTCCTTGAAAGCCTTTTTTTCCCCCCTCATAATTTTCTTTTTAAAAAGATGATGTGGTATGCTTGTTTTAAGCCATCCCATCTGTGACAGCGAAGACAAAACGTCAGCCTGAGTTTTGGCAGAGTTTGGGTCTCCATCCTATTATCTCATTTGTGCCCATCCTAGAACTGCTCTTATTAACCAAAATTCTTATCTCATAGCCACAGCCGAGAAAGCATTGTAGCTGTTTGAGCATAATCAATGCACTGGCTAAAGCAACATCCAGCTCTCTGTCAGAGCAGACACCATCTTTGGAATTGACTCTGATGTTGCAAATTGCTGAACCCCTTAATCTGTTTTATTTCTCTTACTTGAATGATGGTTTGAGCAGGGCAACTTCAGAGAACAATGGTTCCAGCTATTTGAAATGTTGATTTTCATCCATGCCATGATGTGATGAGCACATAAACTTTTTATATAGTTGGTCAATGGTAACAAGGCCTTTTACAGAGAACACTGTATTTTGCCATTTAGTGTTCATCTTACTTGCCAAGAAAATTTTGTCCAAAATCACACACCAGACTTCATGATGCCTATATTTAAATAAGAACTTTGAATAAACTACAAATAATTTCCATGCTTTATATGTTTGTTTTGCTTCTTTTACATAATTCAAACACAAATCATCATTGGATCTTTAGTTTTGGGAGTCAGAAGTTGAGTTTTATTTATTTATTTATTTATTTTTTAAGAAACAAGATTGTAATGTTCTCTTTGATTTGAAACTTAACCTCCCTCAAGAGATAAGCCATTATGTCTTCACGCTGTATGTTAAGTAGCACATAAATCACTTATGATAAAACAATCTTTTTTTACTTATCATAACGGCCTGTTCATGGGATCCACCACTCTAGACTACTACCTAATTTTATCTTTGTCATAAGAAACTTTGTGAATTGTTGTTAACTTGGGAATGTGCTTACCATCAAATAAGATTGGCTATATAAAAGATTACTCCAGGCAGCATTCATCTATTGTTACTGTGATTTTACATTTACTTACTAAATATGAATTCATTTCTGGCTGTGGTAATAAAACCCAGGTGTTCATTCATTATCATCAAAGACATTACATCAAAACCTAAATGTTATATCTACTTTAAAAAACTAATATATAAACCACACAGTTGATATATTTTTAAAGATTTGGAAGTAGAGGCTTACAGAATCACCTATTTTGGAAGAGTTGAACTTAAAAGTTAAGGATAAGAAAGCTATGGTGTAACTAGGTAAATATGTTTCTTTGTACCTTCAATGAATTAGGGCTAGTTTCATCAATATTCAGTACTTGTAAAACCTATATGTGGGTGGCACTTTAATTGAATAGATTCTTATTTCATGGGGAAGAATAGGGATAACTATCATACTTCATCTAGTTGGTATTCCCATTCAAAATTCTAGAATAATGCACCCTTCTGGATACCCTAAGGCTCCCTAGTATAACCATTCTTAACTGTTATACAATGAAAAGAAAACTATGTGGTAATATTGGATGGATTCACAGTTTCAGGGTAACTCATAAACACCTGTGATCATAAACGTTTAAGATATCAATAAGAGAGAAGTTTTCAATTAATTGAAAGCAACTCCCGAAATGTCATGATTTATTTCCATTTTATTTGACTGGTTGGCAGATGAGCAATTGCATATCCAAAATGAAATAATGAATATAAATAAATAAGTTCTTTTAAAAAAATTGGTCACAAAAAGTATACTATGGACTGCAAGAATTATAAGATACATATTGCTTGTTTTATTTAATAAATTAATAATTTCAATTAGAAAGTATCCTTTCCAATATTGTTTTCTTTTTCTATGATCTAGGTATGTATGGGAAATAAGTTATTGATCTCGATTCCAAAGTTTCTTACTGATCTCTCTCATATCCAGTGTGGGCAACAATCTAACCATCCATCTTTTCATCAGCCTTTGTGCTTTCCAGATCTACACAGTCCCAACGGTAATATATCCTAGCAGTCTGATCTTGGACAATGTGCTTAGCCCCTCTGAATATCAGTTTACTAACTTATAAGGTAAGAATAACAATATATATTTCTACCATGGATTCTTCAGATTAAATTATATACTCTTTTCCTCTCTCCCTGCATTCTCGTTCTCTAGCATGCACACTCGCATGCACTATCTCTTCCCCGACTCAACGTCCCCGATTAGTAGCCATCCATCCATTGGTCTATCATCTATTTACTTGATGCTACCAAATGGAATTGGAAGTGGATTTCCAATACTTTCAATTTCATATAAAATATAAAATGATACAATGGAAAATAAAGGATAGGAAAAAGAGCAAACAGGTTACAATATTAAAATTTAAAGGTGGTCAATGAGTCAGTTGTAGACTGTAAAAAAGAATATTTTTTTTACAGAATATTCTGTAAAAAAGAATAAATGTAGCCCTTTTTGTATTACTATGACCCATGGAAATCACAGATACCTGTTAAGGGGCCATCACCCAGACCTCCCCTATCTACACCTCCTTCTCTGGGGAATTCTGTAACACATGCTAAGAGACCATCCTCTGGGCTTCACTACCCCCAATTAATTTCTGTTGTGTGCCATTCCATAACCTGGAGGAAAATTTAAGTCTAATGAAAAGTCCAAGCCAGACTTTAAGCTTGGAAACTGGGAATAAGCACCCCCAAATGTTTATCAGAAAAGGAATTCTCAGCATCAGGACTCCTTCCCCAGAGGTGGATTAAAAAACACACTCAACCATTATAGATTTGTATCTCTTCTCTGTCATGAAATGGGGCATGAGGAGCTGCCATCTACCAACCTCAACCTGGAGCTGTTTGGGCCACTCTGGGAGACAGATACCAATGGAATTTCTTCCCCTACACCTTTGGACTCTTTGTGCTGTGTAAGAAAGAGATTATTTGCTCTTCTGAACTTATTATACTGTGCAAGTAATAAAGACATCATTTTCTGAAAGTTTCTGTTGTGCCCTGAACCTGTGTTCCCACAATGCACCATTTTAACAACTCCATCCACATAAACTTGCTAACTAATTTATTGGGCAACTTAAAATATGGTTGTAATCATTACTATATCAATATAATAAGCCATAGATTTGCTTTCACCATCAAATGTCATTGATAGAGTTGGCCGTATGGTTATAGTGAAAGCCACTTTGTAAGACAGCCATAATAGTATCAAATATACAAAACGGTATCGTATTTTGCAAAATAATACACTGTACATGGCCAGTGTGAGAGAACATTTTTTTTTTGCATTTATTTCTTCATGATGGCAGGATCACCAAACATGCACATCGACTAAATACTTAGTACTGATATTTTAAAGTCATTTGTATGGATTTTGATGATGATTATACAAAGTATCACAGTCCAAATACTATATTGCCTCAAAATGGTAAAAATAAATAAATAAAACGTCAAATCTGATGGTTGTAAACACGTTTTCAAATGCCCATTTTCAATATTCTTTAATATAAATTTGATACTGAATCACTCTTGTTTAATTTACAGAAAACAAACAATAGGATTTAGCAGATTCAACTAAACCTTGGATTTTTCTCATTATTTGAACATAATCCTCAAAATCTTGAGCGTTTGACTACACTTAACTCCGATTTAAGCCCAGAAAACTTAGTTTGGTTCTTGATGTATTAGGGTACACTGATCAACTCACACCTTATGGCCAACTGGATTAATCCTTGACTGTTCTCTTAGTGGCTAGCCATTTCCTTATTGCTTTTAGGCAAGGCCCCTTTCCCCAGAATGTGACTAGCCCTTAACAGTTATTCTCACACAGCAGTTCCATAATTGATCCTACACTGCTCCCTCTCTAGGGAGCTGCATTCCTGCAATAACCTTCTGACCCAGTACCTGCCCCCAGGCAGCTGCATTCCTATGATAAGCCCCCTACCCAATATCTGCCCTCTGGCAGTTAAAACCTTGCACAATGCAATGACCTTTAACTTTTAAACCCCACCAATGAGGAGCTGTTAACTCCCCAACTTCCCAGGCTTGCCAAAACCACACATTGCTAATTCCCTGCCCAGTCCCTCAGATATAAAAGATCCTCTAATTGCTCTCCCTCAAAGGCTGAAGTCTGAATTCAGACCCTCATCATGCTGGTACCTGAATAAACCCCTTCTCCTTTCATCATCTGTCTCCAAGCCTTATGTAAACCTAACAACTGCCAGTTCCAGAGAAAGCCTGTCATTGCCTAGAAAGTCTCTTATTATACCTAAGGGTTCTGTGGAAATATTTAAATGGAATATTCCTGAAAATCATTAGCCTGGAATATCTATTAATTCTTGGCCTTAAGTGTACAAGAAACTCGCTGCTATTAGGAAACACATATTTATTAAATGAGTCTGTGTTTCTTTTTTTTTTTTTTTCAAAGTGTGGATACTACTACTAGCTGTGCCAAAAATCCTTTGTGAAATATATTTTCATTCTTTCAGTAAAATACCACTAGATAGAAAATTTGACAATATATCTCAATTTCAGTCTGGTCGAAATTTCAAGCAATAAAAATTTCACCATTTGCCTCAGAGATCAAGGAAAAAAATATTTGGAATCTTGGGAGAATTTCAAGTCTATATTCATGATGCAGACTCCATTTCTCTGGGCCAGACAAGTAAGATGAATAAGAATTCGGCTCTCCAGGTTAAAATACTTTCCTTTATTCATCTTTTATTGCCATTTATTTCTATATTCCTACTTGGCAGTGTTCTTATGAAGATGAGTGGAATAGTTTTCTCTAAAGTGCCTAAACTCTTAGGAGGAAAAGTGTTCTATAAAGCAGATTATGATTATCTTTATTACTGTAACAAACACTGGAAATAATTATTTTTGAGTGAAAAAGAACAAGGCAAAATGTGATTCTGGATCAAAAATGACATGGTGGGCGGTAAATGGTTTTCAATTCTGCAAAGAGCAATACAGTAATATTCACATTGCACTACTTATATCATTTATCCTCTAAAGACCTTGCTTGTGCTCACTTTCAAATTTTGTACTCTTTATCATTTCCACATAAGTTTTCTAAATTTTGTCCTTTGGAACACCTATAAGATTTAGCAAAATTAGAGGAAAGAAGTTAATTTCTTTCTAAAAAGTAAGTGTAAAAAATGCTAGACCTTATACACAAGAATTCATGTATTTTATACTATGGTTTTATTGTAAATTTTTATTTTAGTAATACTTTTTCTTTCTTTGCTGCATTTCTGTGATTACTTCTTGCTTATCCAAACATAATATTTGGTTAGCCACTACCCTATTAGCTTTATAGAGAAACTCCCTTTTCTTTGAATACTATGCTCCTGAGCTTCATTTTCTAAGCTGTATACACTTCCTGGTTTGCATTAATTATTGATAGAATTCCACATGCTTTCATCAATAGCACTGGGGTGGGGAAGCAAGGTAACCATTTGTTTCTCCAGTCTTGCTCTTTGTGAAGAATAAAAAAGAGAACTAGATTTTGCAAAAAACTAGAGGTGAAAAACAATGGAGGGGCAAATCGGTCTTTTAAGTCTAGAAGACTGCTCTTAGTTCTCTCACTTTTTTGTTCTTTTATCTCCCCTCTAATATATATAATCTTTCATTCCTCTTTCTCTGCTGATGCCTCCAGAGTTGGGTTTTAACAAGACACGTACTTGCATAAATACTTTTCTCCTTGGCCTTTCTCCAAATGCAATATTCAGTTAAGTCACAGGGTTTAGTCAATTCCTAAATTATTTCCTTGAAACATTCTTTATCCTCCCCTTTCCACAGATGCCTGGGTTTGGTGCTAACATGAGGGAGTAACTGAAGGATTACTGAGGTGTGGTAAAAGACTGTTTCTTCTTCCTTCTTAACATCAATAACCACTCTGGGACATGATGATAAAGTAATAATGGCATGTTATTTTCAGTCCAATAGATGGATTTCTCTCTATATGCCCCCACCTCATATACACAAACATATACAGGTAATATTTTATAAAAAAAACATTTTGAATTACATATTTCTTAGATTTTAGCTATCTTTTGGTGATTATAGAAAGTTAACAGTAAAACTGCATTGCTGTCATTTTCTTACCCCAATAGTTTTCAATTATAAAGTTGTCTCAGAAGAGAAATTTACTTCTGGAAGTGTTCTTTATCAAATTCTTCTGTTGAAGGCAATTTCTGATTGACTATCAGAATCTTCTGTGTACCTGACTTAAAATGCCAGGCCTATCCAATTGCTTATAGATAGTTTTAGAAAAGATATTGTAAAGCTCAATAGTGGCAAGGTGATAAGAACCGAGAGTGGCTCTGGTAGAGTCAGCTTCATTCTAATTCCTGAAGGTGGGGTAAAATAGAGTTTGGTGGAATAGGATTCTGAGGGGCTAATAAATAACAGTGTCTCATGGAAAATAAGCTCCTTACTTTATATAATTAGTGAAAGTTACAAAAATAAATTAGATTTTATTTGTTTTAAATAAATTTGAAATATCAGAAATAAATTCATTCTTTGTGCCATGCATTCCTTTAGGTCTTTGGTTTATATGCCATTTAACCAAAACTAACCAAGATCAATTACTTAGTGGAGTTTACATTTTGGTGTGGACAGGCAAACAAGAACCATTAAGTTGCTAAGTAAGTAAATTATATAGGATATGACAAGTTGATGGGATAAGGAAAAAAGAGAGCAGAAGATGAGGCTTGGAAAGGGCTAAGAGTGGGCAGGCAAGTTGAAATATTAAATAGAATGGTGGGTAATCCTCACTGAGAAAATGAGATTTAAGCAAAATTTTGAAAAATGGGAGGTTTTAGTGAAGTGGGTATCTGGGGCAAAGCTGGGCAGAGGAAAGAAACTAGGATATCAACTCTAAGGCAGGATATGCTTGGTAAGTTTTATGAGTATAGAGTATATGAGCAGAGCACAATGAGCATGCAGTATGGAGCTTGTCATAAAGGAAGTCAGAGATCATGGGGTCAGTAAAGTAACTTCGCTTCTACTTTGAGAGAAATGTTTAGCCATTGCAAAGTTCTGAGCAAAAAAAGGGACATGATTTGACAAATTAAAATTTGTATTCCACTAGAATTGAGTCAAAACTTGGAGTTAAAATGGAATAGTAATGGATCCTACAAGTGGATAAATTAATTATAAGAATAAATTATTAAGGGAAAATAGGTGAGTGAGATTAGCTCTCTCTCACCACATCAGTATGTGGCGTGTTTGATTACATCTATTGCTCATTTCCTACTTACAATGGTGACCATGCAAATTGCCTGAGTGGCCAATATTCTTTTAAAAATTGTAAATCTTACTTCCTGTCACTTTACTATTTTACTTTTATTCTATCTATTTGTAAGTTGTCATTTATTTTGAATTAATACGTGAGCAGCAATAAATAGGAAATACGTATGTTAGAATAGGATGCAGAGGATATGACAATAGCAAAGGAGAGCTCTTAGAAAGAAATGGGGGAATATAAACAAAATATCAGGACAAATTTGGAATTTTTCTTCAGGGTTAACTGAGGTCATATCTCTTAAATTCATTCTAAATGTCACTATAGACTCCAAGCTTTTAGTGGTTCCCTTATTCCGGTTATATAGATATTTCTGTATTTCTTATTTTTCTTTTGATTTCCTAAAGTATACCATTCCTAAAACTTTAACATTTTGAAGTTTAGCATGTAGCAAGAAGAAATTTGACAGGTAAAAATTAAGGTAGCCTTTAAATCGATTTTAGCTAACTTTCTCCTTTTATGTACTCCAGGTATTAACACCTTTTTGATTTCTTGTTGAAGCCAAAGAGGAAAAATTCCCAAACGTTTCTTTTATTTTTTTGTAAATTAAACAAATACTACAGAGAATACACTCCAATTTGAAAGAGTTCATATTATGTTAAGGGTATTAAGCATATACTGCTTGCAATAAGACAAGGATACAATTCTAACATGCATTTATACACAATCCATAAATCTTTATAATATCCAAATATTAATAGGCATACATATTGTAAAAAGAAGATTTTATACATATTTTATCAATATAAACATTTTCTGTAAACTTACATTCACTTTGTCTTGATTTCTGATAATACTATCTCAAGAGTTTTAATTATATCTTAAAAGTACAAGTATTTACATTTATTTTGTCTCATTATTGGTTACCACTATTATGTCACATTTTTTTATGTATGGTGATAACTGGTCACTCATCATTAATAACAGGACAAGTCTTTTATTAAAGCTTTAAATACAATAGGTTTAAAAACAAACTTCAAAAGATTGAGTCTCCTTTGTGATTTCCTACACAGTATATACATCTATAGAATTGATTATCTGCTGTCACTGTTCTCTATTCATGCTAACTTTATTATCCACCACACAATTATGCGCTAAAACTGACATTATTCTTTTAAGAACTACAGTTTAAAATGAACAAGTATTTAGAATGTTTGTGTTTCTTTGGAGAATCCAGGGTAATTTATAAAATGAAAAAGAGAGATAGGGAATATACTTTTAGCTGACCTTGATTCTCATTTGTATTTAACCGTGCTGTAGCTAATGGTCTTACATTATTTATTTAAGCTTAATAAAATCAGAAATTCCTTCTTTTAAACTGATTTTGCAAATTAATGTAGCTCCATGACTAGGGTGGGTTATTCTTTAATAAAACTTTATTAAGAGAAAATGGCTCAACTCATACAAGTCAGTCCAGAAATTTAGGTACATAAATTGAATTAATGATGTAATAAATCGGAGTCATTTTTTGAGAAAAATACAGTTTGCCAGACTAAGTGAATTTCCTGTCCAAAAATGCAATGTTCACAAATTTTTATGTTCTAGAGATGGAAGATGTTTTTAAGATATAGCAACAGCTAAACTCAGAGCAATTATATCTATGGAAACTATATATGAGTATGTTAATGTCTTCACCTCAAAATAGAATATTTGTAATTTGAATTTTATTCATAAACATAGACAACCTTGCATATTTAAGAAGTATCATTCATTAATTTATTGATTGATTGAATTTACACAACCAATTCAACATTTATTATCAGCAAGGACAGATAAAAGATGAGTAAAGTATAGTCACTGTCCTCAAGGATCTTGACATTGACCAGGGATGGCAGAAGGAAAGTACTATAAGCAACATATACCAAAAACAAATCTGTAAATGTGATAGGCAAACGAAGTCAGCAGCAACAGAAAAAGAAAGGTGGACTATTTTAGAAGATATTTAATAGTCAAATTGACAAGACTTTGCATCTAAATAATTTTTAGAAAAGGGAAGAATCAATCATTGCTGAAGTTTTGGATGTTATAACTAGCTGAATCAAACATCATGACCAAAGATATGTGAGCAAGTTTGGCGAAGAATAGTGTTTGTTTTGGAGTAGATGGAGTTTCAGGTGCCTGCTATTCATTCAGGCAGAATGTCTGGTATTCCAAACATTCTGTAAAAGACCTGTAAAGTCATGGAAATGAATTTGCAGTTCAGAAATATATGATCATTATCAGGAAACAAGTGGCAGTTGAGGCCATTGTTGATATATTTCAATATAGAAAAGAAAATAAAACTTCATTTGAATAAAAACAAAATAGAGAACATGGTGTTTGAAAACTGAAAATGATTTCCAAAAGTGTAGAAGGGAGGCTAATTATTTCAAGCTTTTGGTGTACCAAAAGTGAAAGAATGATCATAGTATTTTAGCTATGGAATGCGTTTTATTATCTTTAACATATGTGAAAAATCACACTTAAATACAAATCATAAACCCTTATATACACGCATGTTTGTATGTAATATTTTTGATGAATTAGTCTTAAAAAGTGATTTTTTTTAGAGCGAGAAAACTTTGGTGGGGTATAGTGATTCACCTGTCACCTAATAATGATTTCTTTCATTTTTATCCCATTTTGCAATATTTTTTTAAATAGGCTATTTTATTGCATTTTGTTAGTGGTGAATTCTCAGTTGTTCTGTTGTATATAAATTTCTTAATTTTTAAGATCCTTGATCTTTGAAGGATTTTTTCCCCATTGGGAATAGAATACTATTCTGGTAGTTGTTTTCATTTATCACTTTAAATTTACCTTCCATTGTCTCCTAAACATTGTCACCCTTATTGTTGCCCATTTGAAAATAATGTGGTTTTTCTCTTTGATTGCTTTTAAAACTTTTCTCATATTTGGTTTTAAGCCAATTGACGAAGATGTGCTCATGTTTTGGTTTTATATTGCTGACAGTACATGGATTTTCTTTAATATATGAGTTAATGTGTTTCCTAAATTTTGGAAAATTTTCAGTCATTATCATTCAAATATTGCTTATTTTCTATTTATCTCCTTCTGAGACTTCAATTATTGCTATCGTTGACCTTTCCATTTTGCCTCACATTCCCATAACACTCTTTTATCATATTTTCCATTTTTTATTTCCCTCTGTGTTTCAAGTAAATGCTTTCTATTGTCCTGTGTTCAGGTCACTAATCCTGCCTTCTTTCCATTTCTTTCACTTGGTAGCCTGTTTTGTTCTTTGGGGCAGCTTTGCCTGGTAGTTCCCAAGCTCAAATTATATCCCCTTATCATGGAAGAGACTCCCATAAAACTTTACCTTGTAGTTAGCTTTTTAATATCCTATCCCAATTATCACTTGGATTTGGTTAATATCTTAAAGGTAAGGGCAGAATACATAAAGTTCAGTTCCTCACCCTTCCCCACTCATCAGGACATTTTTACCTTAAGGCTTCAATCTTGATTCTCTAGCCACATGAAACTGGACTGCTACTGATCACCTTCTTTCCAGGCAAAGCATGGGTTCTTAGGCTCATGTTTTGAAACCAGGATTGATAGCTACCCTGAGGGCAAAGTAGCTCAATTGTCAGGTTACCTCAAATGCGATTTCTCCTCCCATATCCATAACATGGGTCCCTATCACCCTGTTTACTACAGCTCTCTCCAAACCTCTTTGTCTATGCATTTATTCAGAAGCTTTCCTCAATAGTCTTCTTGGTGGTAACATTTTTCTCCCAGTAGGTACTCTATTATATTCAGAAGTGAAAGACCTACAAATATTCTTAAAAAGGCGAATTGGAAAGATAAATTAAATTATAATATTGATTTTAAAGTTACATAATTTCTCACTTCAGCAGGTTGTTTAGATTTTAAAAAATATAAGAGGTTCAGGAAGTTAAGTGCAACTGTGAATGGATTTCTTGTGTTTATCGTCAATGGGAAATTTCCACCTTCAATTTTATCATTTTATCTTTTTTAGGGTCCTATGTGGTATTGGCCATACAGGCATATTAATAAAGGTGTTTGTTCATTATTAAGTAACAGAAAGATAAACTGACTGATATCTCCTCTGTGAAATTCATGAATGTGGATGAATATAGAAGGCAGTCAAGTGCTGGGGGGAAATTAGAGAATGCATGTGGCCATATGCTAATTATTGATCCCTTATGTAGAAAAAGTAAAACATGGATAGGTTCCTTCGATTGTCATCTTTCTTAAGTAAAGCAATGTATTGTAATAGCACATGATGTTACTATAGTTTATAAATTTACTCACCTGAAATGTAAATGAGTGATTAATTTGCATTAAAATCTAAGGGTTTATTTGTGAGAAAGAAATTGTGTAGTATCTAACATATTATAAAATTTATAATTCATATTTATATGAACATTATCTACAAAAAGTTAAATATTGCAAAATTAGTTATTTAATTTTAAAAAGGAAGAAGAAAAATCAGGGCCTATTCTGTCTTTACCCAGAAACTAATATGTGTGGAATTAGATTTAAATGATGGTAATATCCAGACACAAAGCTCCCAACTAAAGGGACTACTTTGAACAAGATCAGCTATAAAATTTAACAAATGCTTCAGACATTTACAACTCTGCACAAATGTAATGGCACCCATACCTAATACTTACATTAAACTGCAAATTTTATGTGGAGAAATGCTACGCCCAATGAATTAGAAATGCTCTTAGCAATCTTATGGTGAAAATGAAGATACTCCAGAAAAAATCCTGTTTATTGTAAAGGATAAATAAAGGAAACTTCTTTGTACTTTAATGAAAAAAGCTCATATATTACTATAAAATAATAGCATGTGCACCACAGTCCAGAAGACTAGTGAGGTTTTCTGATAATGAAGAAAAAAGCAAATTTCAAGAGGAAAAATGGGATTATGTTTAAAGATCTCTCACATTATTAGACTTAACTTAGTTCACTGATAGTGCAATAAAGGCTTAAAAATAATTTTTTAACATAAAAGGCTCATTGTAGGTATGTTACTATAGATGGAACTCATGGGTTTTGTATGAGATGCATCATGTAGCAATTTTCCCACAATTTATTGCAACACACTATCCAAAAGGAAATAGAATAAGTTTGATCGGGCCAATTTTAAGCACTTTAGTAGAACAGAAGTGATTTCAAACTGAGAACTGAGATTTTTAAAGAAAGGATTGGGGAGAAAAATGTTGCACAACTATTTTGTATTTTTTAAAATAATAGAAGTGATATGTAATCTTTGCAGAATATATAATATGTTGATAAAAATCACCATAATACTACCTCAAGATAATTATTGTTAAAGTTTTGGTATAAATTCCCTACATCCTGTTCTATCTCTGACTTAAAGTGTGATACATGAACCGGCTGCCAGATCACAAACTGTTACTACTCCAGGATATTTCATTAAGAATATTGCTTGGGTGGGCCACCGTGGCTCAGTGGCAGACAGAGTTCTTGCCTACTGTGCTGGTTTGAAAGGATGTATGTACCCTTGAAAAGCCATGTTTTAATCAAAATCTCATTTTGTAAAGGCAGAGTAATCCCTATTCATTACTGTATGTAATTAGATCATCTCCCTGGAGATGTAACCCAATAAAGAGTGGTTGTTAAACTGGATTAGGTGGAGATGTGTCTCCACCCATTTGGGTGGGTCTTGACTGGTTTACTGGAGTCCTATAAAAGCAGAAACATTTTGGAGAATGAGAGATTCGGAGAGAGCAGAGGATGCTGCAGCACCACGAAGCAGAGAGTCCATGAGCCAGCGAACTTTGGAGATGAACAAGGAAAATGCCTCCTGAGAAGTTTCATGAAACCGGAAGCCAGGAGAGAAAGCTAGCAGGTGATGCCATGTTCGCCATGTGCCCTTCCAGCTGAGAGAGAGAGACCCTGACCGTGTTCACCATGTGCCTTCCCACTTGAGAGAGAAACCCTGAACTTCACTGGCCTTCTTGAACCAAGGTATCTTTCCCTGGATGCCTTTGATTGGACATTTCTATAGACTTGTTTTAATTGGGACATTTTCTCAGCCTTAGAACTGTAAACTAGCAACTTATTAAATTCCCCTTTTTTAAAGCCATTCTGTTTCTGGTATATTGCATTTTGGCAGCTAGAAAACTAGAACAGAGAATTTCTGATATTCTCGTATGCAGTGGGGATAACTACTGCCCTCAATTTTAGGGTTTGCCCCTATGAAACTTATAAAGGAGAAGCTAATCCCACTTATAATTTTGCCTAAGAGTCACCCCCAGTGAACTTCTTTTTGGCCCAGAGGTGGCCTCTCTCTCCCTCTAAGCCAACTTGGCAGGTGAAGTCACTGCTCTCCTGCCTATGTGGGACATGAATCCAAGGGGTGTAAATCTCCCTGGAAACATGTGACAGGACTTCTGGGATGAGATGGGACCTGGCATCATGGGACTGAGAAAGCCTTCTTGACCAAAAAAGGGAAGAGAGAAATGAGATAAAAAAGTTTCAGTGGCTGGGAGATTTCAAACAGAATTGAGAGG
>PVIY010035207.1:0-26508 GCA_004026745.1 Myrmecophaga tridactyla
ATCTTTTTTTCTCTATTATTGTTTTATTTCTTTTTCTGATGTCTTTATTTCTTTCTCTAAATCGATGCAAATGTTCTAAAAAATGATGAATATGCAACTATATGATAATATTAAGAATTACTGATTGTATATGTAGAATGGAATGATATATTAATGTTCTTTTGTTAAGTTTTTTAATTAATAAAAAGTTAAAAAAAAAAAAAAAGATGGGCAGGTTTTAGGATGAGTACAGTGGCCCCAGATGATGTGATTAGAGGTGATTTAATTATTGAACATGCACAGATTGATTACATGCTTAGTCACAGAAAGTATGTAAGAAAATGGTGGCCTTAATGTGATGATGGGTGTGATTTTTAGTATTATAATGAGATTTAAGTAACTTATAGGTTAAAGTCTAAGCTACTGTGCGTATCAGGTGGGCCTATTTTGATTAGGTCTAGTCTCGGTTATCAAGATAACTTTGGACTTAGTGTGGGTTAGTTCTGGACTGACCCAGGACATTTCATTAATAAACATTAGGGGCTGCCTTTAGCGGTCACAAGACTCTAAAATTGAAAAGCTGGATAAATGGGTATAAGGGAAGGTTAGCCAAAGGGTTTTACAATCACAAGGGCATAAGATAAAGGCTTTACAATCATTATCATAGATCAAGGCAGCTAGATTACAATTTAGAGATTTGAAGTATTTCCCTTTGTCTACTCCAATATACCAGAAAACAAAAGGGAACAATTATACAATAATTCAATAATCAAAATCATCCGTTAAATCCTAATTTCTGAGTTACAACTGTGCCACACCACAACATAAACTGGAGAACTTGTTAAAAATACAAATTACAGGGTCTTCACTTTAGCCCTGCTGAATGAGAATTCCAGGACTGGAGCATGTGAGTCTCAATTTAGGCACAGTGCCCCAGGCAATTCTGCTGCTTGGAATTCACCACAGAAAAGAAATACTGGTGCCTAGGTCCCACCCCCTGAAAAGCTGATTTACTTGATCTGGGCTGTGGTGATCTCCAATGTACAGCTAAGGTTGAGAAACACTAACTTAAATATTTCTTAATTCTGGAAGCACTTTGGAATTGCTAGGGAAGCTTTAATAGTATACCAAACGCCTGGGCCCAACCCGTAGAGAGTCTAATCTGGGACTCTGCTTACTGATATTTTTCAAAAGCTCACCAGGTAATTCTGAGGTTCAGTTAAGGTTGAGCACCATCAACTTAAACCTTGGTGCCTTCCTTACACAGAGGAAATGGATGAGATATAGAAAGTTATTGTAAACTAATGTGTTATAAAGTGTGATGATATTTAGTGAGTGTTTGCTATATACCAGTTGCTACGCCAAGCATTTTATGAATATAATCACATTTAATCTTCAAAACAATATTAGCCTGCTAATATTATTTCCTTTTTCCTTGATTGTAATATGTCATCAATTGAAGACCATGAATTTAATAAGCTATTATAAAGTGTCTGTTGTTGCTTAATAAGAAATATGGAGATTTTGTCAGTTCTCCAGAGACAAAGGTTCGCTTTACCTACAATAAAATAAGTTTTATAGTTTTTAAAGATGAAATACAGATAAGCATGTTTGACACTATCAGTGCAAATAGCTCATCGGAATTTGCATCAGATGGGAAGATACCTGCTATGCAACTTTCTTAGTTCACCTCCTGTTTTAGTTTCCCAGGCTGCTCAAGCAAATACTATGAAATAAGTTGTGTTAAACAATGGAAATTTATTCATTCACAGTTTTAAGATCAGAAAAATGTCCAAATCAAGGCTGCTGGAGATCCTGCTCTTCTGTCACATGGTGGCATCTGCTGGTCTCTACCTTCTATTTCAGTTTCCTTGATTTCAGTTTCTTGTTTCCATGGGTATCTCTCTCTCTCTCTTCATTCCATTTATAAAGGACTCCAATAATCCTGAATGAGATGGGCCACACCTTAACTGAAATAACATCATCAGAAGGTCCTACTTACAATGGGTTCACAGGAATGGATTAACTTTAAGAACATGTTGTTATGGGGTGCATGAAGTTCCAAACCACCACAATGGGAGAATTCTTAGGGTCATATGTATTTGCCCCAAACAAGATGAATGTGCAGAAAGGATCAGGGAGGTCCCTATACTTTGGCCTGGAGCTATTCTTATACAATCCATTGTAGGATAAACTCTGAAGGAGAGCACTTGCACAGGTCAGTCTGCAAAGACTGGGGAAAATGTTTTCTTCTTCTTATTATTTTTTGTTAGCTCCTAGGATTCAAGGAAAACTCATAACACCAACTACATGCAAGCTTAAGGAACAGATGCCTCAGAAACTAAATTTCAGCAATAACACATTAGAATATCAGGATATCCAGGTTTCAACAAAAGGTTGTAAAACAAGAAGCAAAACAGAAGATTAAAGCATTAGAAACCATCAATGAAGAGACCAGATCTGGAACATACCAGATAAGGCTTTAGAAAAAAAGGTCCTAAATATGCAAAGAGCTAAAGGAAAACATGGAAAAAGAATGAAAGAAAATCATGAAAATAATAGATGAACACAACAAAATATCAATAAAGAGACAGAAATTGTGAAAAAGAACCAAACAGAGCCAAAGACTGCAGAAACAGTAATTAAAAATTCTCCAGAGGGATTCATCAGCAGACTGGAGCTTGCAAAAGAAAGAATCAATGAACTTGAAGATAAGACAATTGAAATCATTCAGTCTGAAGAACAGGAGAAAGAAACTGAAGAAGAGTAAAGAGAGCCTGAGGAACATGTGGGACATTATTAAGCATACTAATACATGTGTTGTAAGAGTCCCAGAAGGAAAAAAAATAGAGAGAGAGAGAGAAAGAGAGAGAGACAGAGAGAGAGAGAGGCAAAGAGAAAATTCAAAGAAAAATGGATGAAAACTTCTTCAGTTTAATGGAAGACATGAATATATAAATCCATACTGCTCAATGAACTCCAAACTGGATAAACCCATGCCATATTATAATAAGACTGTTGAATGTCAAAGATCTAGAATTCTGAAAGCTACACGAAAGAAGTAATACATCACATATAAGGGAGACTCCACTAGAACCCTATTTCTCATTGGAAACCATAAGGCAAGAAGAAAGTGGGAAGATACATTTAAAGTGCTGAAAGCAAAATTTCCAACCAACAATTCTATATCTGATAAAACTGCCTTTAAAACTAAGACATTATCAGATGAACAAATGCTGTGGGAATTTGTTACCACTAGACCAATTCTGTAAGATTGGTAGGATGCTAGAGAGAGTTCTGCAAGTTGAAAAGAAAGGACAAGAGTCAAGAGATCAGAGCCCCATGAAAAACTAAAGCTATCCATAAGGGTAATGATATGGGCTAATATAAATACCAGTACTATTGTATTTTTTTTTGTCACTCTGCTTTTTATTTCCTACAGGATCTAAAAGAAAAATGCAACAAAAAAACTAAATAAATAAAAAAATAAAAGTAAAAGAAAAATGCATAAAATTTAATGATAAATCTGTAATTTTGGAGTCATAATGCATAAATGTATACATTATGACAAGAACTACATAAATGGGGGATAGAGGAGCATAGGAACATAGTCTGTTTATATTATTGAAGATTGTTATAGATTTAGGATATTAAATTTCAGCCACATGGTAACTACAAAAAAAATATTAGAGAATATGTAAGCTTATAGAGACAGAAATTAGAATACAGGTTGCCAGCAGTTGGTTGGGGAGCCAGAGGAATGGAGAGTTAGTACAATATGGTTCTAGGGTTTCTGTTTGGGGAGATAGGAAAGTTTTAGTAATGGAAGGTGGTGAAGGTACTGCAATATTGTGAATCTGATTAATTCCATTGTATGGTATGCTTGGGGGTCATTGAGATGGAAAAGTTTATGTTATACATATGTTTCCACAACTAAAAGAAGAAAGAGTCTCTAAAAAGACAATGACTATTAAATGCAATACATGATCCTGGATGGGATTTAGCAAGGGAGGAGGAAAGGCTCAAAAAGATTATTGGGACATATAAAATAATTGGAATATAGACTCTAAGCTTTATACCAATGTTGAGTTGCTTGAACTTGAAAAGTATATTTAAAGTGGTTACATATGTGCATATCCTTACTCTTAGAGAACATATGTAGCAGTATTAAGTGTTCAAAGAGCATGATGAATACAACCTACACTTAAATTCATAAAATGGAAAGATAGATAAATAAATAGATGAGAGATAGAATGAAAGATGAAAGGTGGAAAAATTAAAATTGGTAGATATGTGTATCCTGGTGGGTATAGGGGTATGTTGGAGTTCTCTGTATGGGGTTTGTATTATTTTTGTAACTGTCCTGTAAGTTTGACCATATTTCAAAATAAGAAATTAAAAAATACATATGTTTTGGAAATCCTCTTTTGGAATTTTCTTTAGATTATGAAGTATAGATGAAAATCAATTATATTGTCCTACAGTATTGCTTCTTTTTTCTTTAATCAAAAATGGCAACTCTGGTATAGGGTAAAGAGCATGACATTTGGAATCAGATGATCTGGAGTCAAGTTCAATCTCTGCCACTTACTAGCTGTGTAACTGCATATCCCTTTACCTCTCCTAACCTCATTTTCTTTCTCTGCAATTTGAGGAGAACACAATACCTACACAAGTGGCTATCCAGAAGATAAATGAAATAAGACATTGTTTTGGCACTCTGTGAAATGAAACACAATATACAAATCTAAGTTAGTTTTGCCCAGCTTGATTAGAGTGGAATTGGCCCAAAATGACTCAGATATTTACAAAAATCAGTTGACCCCTTGAAACGATGAATGCGCCATCATTGAAAAAGTATTCAAGAAAATATGGAAGAGACCCTGATCCCTTTGTTCAGTGTTTTCAACCCCAGATGAGAACTCAGGGTTTATAAGCTGTTCTAGTCTACCAAAGCTTCCAGAATGCAACACACCAGAGATGGATTGGCTTTTAGTAAAAGGGGATGTATTTAGTTAAAAATGTATAGTTCTTCAGAGGAAAGGCAGCTAACTTTCACCTGAGGTTCTTTCTTACATGGGAAGGCACAGGACGATCTCTGCTGGCCTTCCCTCCAGGCCACTGGGTTCCAACAACTTTCCCTGGGGTGAATCCTTACTGCATCTCCAAAGGCCTGGGCTGAGCTGCGAGTGCTGAGATGAGGTATGCCAAGCTGCTTGGACTGCACTACATTGAGCTCTCTCATTTAAGCCCCAGCCAATTAAATCAAACATCATTCATTGCAGCAGGTATGCCTCCTAACTAACTGCAGATGTAATCAGCAGCAGATGAGCTTCACATGCCATTGGCTCATGTCCACGGCAATAGAACTAGGCAACTTCATCTGGCCAAGTTGACACCTGAACCTAACTACCACATAGGCCCTGTATCTTTTTGGAAACTAGGATCCAGAGAAATACATCTTGTACTAAAGCCCTCCTCATTCTCCAAGTCCTTAGCATTCCCATTGTTTCCAGGCCCTCTTCTCCCCTGCATCCACTCCATTGAACACAAATAGGAAATGCTGGCTAAATGCAGGTTTATGAAAATGAAATTTGAAAAGATCCTGGCTGGGCTTTGAACACAAACATCATCATATTTCTGTCACACCCAGCGGTCTGGACCAGGCAGCCCTCCTCCTTTTAAATGGCTTTGCTGTAGTCCTGCTATCCTTGACATTTGAGATAGTCTAGACACAAGGGGCAGGGCCACAAATCCCACCATGGAGCACAGGGCGTGAGCAGGTAGTTCTATCACAGTCTGAGGCCATGAGCAGACAGTCACCCACACTGCCTGTGGAGGAGTATCCCCTGCCATCCCACCCCATTCCACACATCACATGAATGAGTCATTCAGCCAGGTCATCTTGCTGGAAAGCTAGTCCTTTGTAGTCTGCCGGAACAGTTACTGAGGGCTGTCATCTGCAATATTCCTTTCAAATCTAAAAATGTTCTCTCTTTTCATTTTGCACATTTACCAAATAAATAAATAAAGAGCAGCCACTTAGGAATTCCAACAATGCTTGCTAAATATATAGTCTACTAAATAGAAGGATGGATAAATACATATCATTTTAAATGTTCTAGATATATCACTTTTTCCTCCACTAGGTTTAAAAGTGTGCTTTGTTCATAAGAAAATAGGTAAGGAATACTGTTTAACATTCTGGGGGGAAAAGAAAACTTGTCACATGTGGGTGTAAAGTTTTCACTGATGGTGACAAGTTGTTCTATATCTTAATGTCTCTATTAACCAAGGTTTTACTGTGGGCGCCCTCTCCTGATTCCATTGTCTGATAATGCTGGGTTTTGCAGTAAGTTCAAGTATGAAGTGCCTTTAATAAAGGGGGTGGGGGAGATACAAATCTAATAATATTTGAAATAGTTTACAAGGTACAACTATTCCAGTGATGGATATTCTGATCCAAGATTTATTTATCCTCGACTAGAGCCACTACAGATTATAATATTTTTAAAAATCTCAGTCTTTTTAGGAATGTGTTGAGATGGAAAAATTTGAATGAGCTATCTCGATTAGCACTCTGTAACTAACTATCAAATTAGAAGCTGAATATTTGATGCTTGAAGGTAAATTAGATATTGATGCAGCAGACAAAATGTTCATGTGTTCTCATCTAGCAGTAAATAGTACCTAGTGCCCATTTTGTAAAGCATTAGATATGTATTTCCTTGTTTGCTGTTGCAAAACAATGGCTCCAGGTCACTTACTATTATAAAAAAATTAGTTTTTCAAATTCAAACAGAATCTTTGAGTTCTTAGTGTGAATGTTAAAACTAAATTACTTAGCAACCCAAAGAATCAAGTATTTAGGAATAAATTTAACTAAGGATACAAAACACCCATACACAAAATAACTACAATAAATTGTTCAACAAAATCATGGAAGACCTAAATAAAAGAAAGGGCATACCATGTTCATGGATTGGAAGACTAAATATAGTTAATATTGATTTATAGATTCAATGCAATGCCAATTAAAATCTTAACAAGTTACTTTGCAGAAATAGAAAAACCAATAACCAAATTTATTTGGAAAAGCAGGGTGCCCTGATAGCTAAAAAAAAATTTGAGAAAGAAAAATGAAGTGCAAGATCTCACATTACCTGACTTTAAAGTATATTACAAAGCTACAGTGGTCAAAACAGCATGGCACTGACATAAAGATAGATGTTCTGACCATTGGAATAGAATTTAATGTTCAGAAATAGACCCTCTTATCTATGGACAATTGCTCTTTGATAAGGCAGTCAAGCCAACACACCTGAGACAGAACAGCCTCTTCAATGAATGGTGTTTGGAGAACTGGATATCCATATGCAAAAGAATGAAAGAGGATCCATATCTCACACTGTGCCGGTCTGAATCTGTGGTGGACCCCAGAAAAGCCATGCCCTTTGATCTTCATTCAATATTGCTGGGTGGGAGTATTTTGATTGTTTCTATGAAGATGTGACCCACCCAATTGTGGGTGGTAACTTTTGATTAGATGATTTCCATGGAGGTGTGTCTCCACCCACTGAAGGTTGAGTTGCTTGCTGGAATCCTTTAAAACAGGAAACACTTTGGAGAGAGCCCCTTTTTGGTAGAGCCACGAGAAAGCCAACAGACACCGCCATGTTTGCCATGTGCCCTTCCAGCTGTGGGAGAAATGTTGAACATCGCCGGCCTTCTTGAACCAAGATATCTTTCCCCAGATGCCTTAAATTGGACATTTCTATAGACTAGTTTTAATCAGGACATTTTCTTAGCCTTAGAACTGTAAACTAGCAACTTATTAAATTCCCCTTGTTAAAAGCCATTCCATTTCTGATATGCTGCATTCCAGCAGCTAGCAAACTAGAACATGCACCATATGTGAAAACTAACTCAAAATGGATCAAAGGCTAAACCTTAGGGCTAAGACCATAAAACTGTTAGAAGAAAATGTAGAGAAATATCTTATGAATCTTGTAGTGGAGGTGGCTTCCAAGACCTTATATTCAAAGCACCAGCATTGAAAAAAAAATTAGATAAATGGGATCTCCTCAAAATTAAGTACTTTTGTACATAAAAGAACTTTGTCAGGAAAGTAAAAAGGCAGCCTACACAATGAGAGACAGTATTTAGGAACCACATATCAGATAAGGGTTTAGTATTCAGAATATATAAAGAGATTTTGCAACTCAACAACAAAAAGACAAACAACCCCATTAAAAAAAATGGGCAAAAGACATGAACAGACACTTCTCAGAAGAGGAAATACAAATGACTGAAGTCATGTGAAAAGATGCTCAACTTCACAGGCTATTAGGGAAATGCAAATCAAAACCACAATGATATATCACATACACAATGGAATGACCATTATCAAAAGAAGAGACAACAAGTGCTGGACAGGATGTGGAGAAAGAGGTACACTTATCCACTGTTGGTGGGAATGTAAATGGTACAACTGCTGTGGAAGGCAGTTTGGTGGTTCCTCAGAAAGCTAAATATAGAATTACCATATGATCCAGCAATCCCATTACTAGTTATATGTTCAGAGAAACTGAAGGAAAGGACACAAATGGACATTTGCATACCAGTGGTCATAGCAACATTATTTACCATTGCTGAGAGATGGAAACAGCCCAAATGTCCATCAACAGACGAGTGGCTAAACAAGCTGTGTCATATACATACAATGGAATGGTGATTAAATATACAAATATAAAACATTTTTGCATGAGGGAGAGCAAATGAATGTCAATATTACAAGGGATTTAAAATGGATGATACACTGGAAAAGATACAATCAATGCAAGCTAAGGTCTATAGTCAACAAGTAACACTATAATATGCTTCCACTGAATGTAAAAAAGGCATTATGTCCAAACTAAATGTCAACATGCAGGGGTCAAGGGGAGGGTAATAGGTTCTTTGCAGAAGAAAAAGAAATATTTTCATATCAATTGTTTTGGTAAAGGCATGTCTATTTACTTAGGTTGGATTGTATGATGTGCGAATAAAATTGGTTAAAAATTAACAGAGAGAAACAAGTGCTAGAGAAAATGAAGAGAAAGATGTACCTATTCCCTGTCAGCAGGGAAACTGAGAGGTGCAGCCCCTTGGAGGACAGTGTGGGGTGGGTTTGCCATATGATCCTGAAGCCTCATTGCTCAGTATATACCTGGAGGAACTCAGTGTGGGGACATGAATGGACATTTGCGCATTGGTATCTGTGCTGGTTTGAAATGATGTATGGACCCTAGAAAAGCCACGTTTTAATCCAAATCCCTTTTTGTAAAGGCAGCCATTTCTTCTAATCCCTATTCAGCATTGTATATTTGAAACTGTAATTAGATCATCTCCGTGGAGATGTGATGCAATCAAGAGTGGTTGTTAAACTGGATTAGGTGACATGTCTCCACCTAGTTGGGTGGGTTTTAATTAGTTTCTGAAGTCCTATAAAAGAGGAAACATTTTGGAGAATGAGAGATTCAGAGAGAACAGAGCAGAACGACATAGCCACGAGAAGTAGAGTTTACCAGCCAGCGACCTTTGGAGATGAAGAAGGAAAATGCCTCCTGGGGAGCCTCATGAAACAGGAAGCCAGGAGAAGAAGCTAGCAGATGACGCCATGTTCGCCATGTACCCTTCCACTTGAGAGAGAAACCCTGAACTTCATCAGCCATCTTGAACCAAGTATCTTTCCCTGGATGGCTTAGATTGGACGTTTCTGTAGACTTGCTTCAATTGGGACATTTTCTCAGCCTTAGAACTGAAAACTAGCAACTTAATAAATTTCCCCTTTTAAAAGCCATTCTGTTTCTGGTATAGTGCATTCTGGCAGCTAGCAAACTAGAACAGTGTCCATGGTGGCAGTGTCCATGATCCACAATGGATGGAGGTGGCCTAAGGGTACAACGACTGAGGAATGGAAGGGGAAACTGTGGTGTATACATACAGTGGACTACTGAGCAGCCGCAAGAAGGAATGATGTTGTGAGGCATGCATCTAGGTGTATGAACCTTAAGGACTGTGTGTTGAATGAAATGTCAGGAGCAAAAAGACAAATACTATCATGCCTCAAACCTATGGACTAACTATAATATAAAAACTCGGTGATCTGCAGTTGAGAGCATGGGTGATAGTTGAGGCCTATTGTAAAAGGTCCTAGAGTGTAAGCTCTTATAGCAGTCACATCTATTCTGGAGTTGTAACTGTTCTTTTGAAATTCTGAGATACTGAGCTGTTTGTTTATAGCCTGGTTGTTCCCAGAAACTTCGGGTATTTAAGTGACACGTAAGACTCAGAGTTGGAGCTCTGAAGCTATGAAAGTCAGCATTACCCCATACAGGAACTGTTTAAAAATTGAAAAAGTGATCAGACTTAGTCAAGAAATACTAATGAAGCTGATCTGAAAAGGACTAAGGTAAATCAGAATACTGGATAAAGGATTATATGGCCCATATTTTAAAATTTCAACCTCTGTGCAAGATCAAAGGGAGAGAGGTTTATTTGGTGCAAAATTTATATATATTTTTGTAGCACATTATGCAGTTTAACTTGTATGGTCAGTTTACTTGACCACACCACACCATAATGACATGGAATCTTGAATAGGGCGTGAGATCTTGTATTTTTGTACAGGTTAGTGTGGTGCCCTAATATATCCCAGGGTAAGTTGCACAGAGAATAAAAAAAGTATTTGCAAAGTACCCTTGGGGGACTGGGGAGAAAGAAGGAAATATTAAACTTCCCCATCCGAGGAAGTCCTGATATTCTCGCAAGCGGTGGGGACAACCAATTCAATAGGCTGAGCTTCGATCTTAGGGCTTGCCTCTATGAAGCTTATTCCTGCAAAGGAGAAACTAAACCTAATGAAAATTATGCCTAACAGTCATCCCCAGAGACCCTCTTTTATTATTCAGATGTGGCCTCTCTCTCTAAGCCAACTGGGCAGAAGAACTCACTGCCCTTCCCGCTATGTGGAACATGACTCCCAGGGGTGTAACTCTCCTTGGCAACATAGGACCTGACTCCTGGGAATGAGCCGGGACCCAGCATCATCAGAATGAGAAAGCCTTATTGACCAAAAGGAGGAAGGGAGAAATGAGACAAAACAAAGTCTCAGTGGCTGAGAGATTTCAAACAGTCAGGAGGTTATCCTGGAAGTTATTCTTAAGATATCCCTTTTGTAGTTTATGGTGTATTGGAGTGGCTAAAGGGAAGGACCTGAAACTGTTGAACTGTTTGCCAGTAGCCTTGAATTTTGAAGATGACTGTGTAACTATATAGCTTTTACAATGTGACTGTGATTGTGAAAACCTTGTGTCTGATG
Source organism: Myrmecophaga tridactyla (assembly GCA_004026745.1). NCBI lineage: Eukaryota > Metazoa > Chordata > Mammalia > Pilosa > Myrmecophagidae > Myrmecophaga > Myrmecophaga tridactyla. Next base: position 11,342 of record PVIY010035207.1, read on the forward strand.
TTCCTTTTATCCAGGGTATGGACAGATGAGTAAAATAAATAAATAAATAAATAAATAAATAAATAAATAAATAAATAAATAAATAAATAATAGTAGGAGATAAAGGGTAAGAATTGGGTAGATTGAAATACTGTGGGTCACCGAGAGGGACGGATAATTTTTTTTTTCTGTAGTGATGCAAATGTTCTAAAAATGATCATGGTGAAGAATACACAACTATGTGATGATATGTGAGCCATTGATTGTATAATATGGTTAGACTGTACATGTGTGGATATTTCTCAATAAAAATATTGGAAAAAAAAACAGGACACAGGAACCAACGCAAAATGAATTACTGATCAGCAAAAGTTGGAGCCATTTGAGCATCAAAAAGAATAATGAGTATGGGAGGATTTGGGCTTTCTTTTTTCTTTTTATTTCTTTTCTGGAGTAATGAAAATGTGATGATACTGTGAGCCAATGACTGTATACTTTCGGTGGTTTGCATGGTGTGTGAATGTATCTCAATAAAATTGCATCAAAAAAAATAAAATTACTTAATTTGAAAATTTTTTAAAAATATTTAAGAAATGACAACATTGCTTCTTTTCTCTTAATGAAGTCTTAACAAACCTCCCCAATGAGTACTTTTAAAATACTTTATTTAAAAAGTAATTTGTAGGGTGGTACGACGTTGTCTCAGTCACAGAATTCTCGCCTGCCATGTCAGAGACAAGGGTTTGATTCCCAGTGCCTGCCCATTCAAAAAATAATAATAATAATAATTTGTGTTCACTGCTGTGAATCCAAAAATGGAAATAAAAACGAAGATGAAAGGCATAGTTACACCATGAAGAGAACAACTCAACAATTTGGTGCATATACTTTAGGAAGTATTATATTTCAATTAAAACATAATTATTAAGTGTTTAATATATGCCAAGAACTGTTCTCGGTGCTGAGAAGAGAGATAAGTGAATAATGGCCTTTGTCCCCAAGGATTCACAAGTAGGACCTTTGAGTATTGATCGGGAGCTGGTTTGTTGGGAATGGGTTAGTTGACATTTGTTAGTTTTCCATGTTTTACTTATTTATGGCTTTAAGCTTAATTAAAACCTGTTTCATTCCATTTATGTCAAGGTTTACTACAACTTCTTTGATGTTACCTTACTGCCTTTTGGGCCTCATTCATTCGGCCTAGATTGCAGTGTGTTTGATGTTTTCTAGGCATTTTTACCAGTTTGGCTTGTAATGCTGATTCTTCTAGGGAAACACCATTTCTCAGTGTGTTTTGTGTATTAATTCCTTGGCACATAGATTAGTGTTATGTAGGAAAAGGGATTCTGTGACCAGAAATATTTGGGAATTCTGGGTTAAATAACCATGCAAAATACAAACTCAATTGTTTAATGGGTCATAGACCTAAACATGAAAGCTAAAATTATAATGCTTCTAGAAAAAAATATTTTCACAGACTTGGAATAAGCAAGGATTTCTTAGCAAGACATCAACAAATTGACAAACGGACTTGAACAAAATTAAAAACATCAGCTAGACAAAAGACATAATTTAAAAAGACAATCTAAAAAGTAAAAAGGCAATTCACAGTCTGTGAGAAAATATTATATGTATATATCATATATATATAACTGACAAAGGACTCAATTCCAGAATGTAGAAAAACTCCTGCAAATCAGTAATAAAAAGATAAACAAGTAAGGCAAAAGTAAAAAAAAAAAAAAAAAAAAAAAAAAAAAAAAAAAAAAAAAAAAAAAAAAAAAAAAAAAAAAAAAAAAAAAAAAAAAAAAAAAAAAAAAAAAAAAAAAAAAAAAAAAAAAAAAAAAAAAAAAAAAAAAAAAAAAAAAAAAAAAAAAAGGCAAAAAGCTGGAAGTGATATATTCACAGTAGATATACAAATGGCCAATAAGCACACTAAAAGGTTTAATGTCATTTGTCATCAAGGAAATGCAAATTAAAACCATAATAAGGTACCACATTAAATTAACTTCAATAACTAAAATTAAAAACATAAAAATGCCAAGCATCAGCAAGGATATGGACCAACTGTGATACATTGCTGATAGGAATGTGAAATGGTACAACCACTTTGGAAAACAGTTTGCCAGTAAATAGATAGCTTTTGATAGCAATAAATAATTTCACTCCTAAGTAGACTTCTCAGCATCTGTATATACATAATTTCCAGACTTATTCACATGTGTAATCCTTTTCCAATGAAAATCTTACTGTACCCAAGAGGAATGAAAGAATATGTCCACAAAAACACTGGTACAAGAATGTTCACTGCATCTTTATTTATAATAGGAATGAATTACTGATGCACACAATGACAGAAACATTATGCTGAGTGAAATAAATAGACTAGTACATACCATACGGAACCATTTATATAAAATACAAGAACATGTAAAACTAAGCTATGGTGATATATATCATTTAGAACAATGATTGCCTCTGGGGAGGGCCTAAGGTGACAGGATAGGGAACCAAGCAAATTTTCTGAGTGATTAAAATATTCTGTATTTTGATTTGAGTGACAGTAACAAGTGTACACTTTTTGGTAACTTTTTAATTTCTTATACATTTCAACTTATAGAAAAAATTGCAAGTACGAGGAACTGCCATACTCCCTCTAACCAGATTCACTAATTGCTGGGCTCACACATTTGTCGAAACTCACTGAACTGTACACTTTAAGATCTGAACATTTTACTGTAAGTAAATTTGACTTTAATAAAAGGGGAAAGGAATATTTTTCAGAATTTATTAGCTCTCCAAAAGAATCATATCTACTTTATATATTAGTTCCCAGACTTTTTGGATGTGAAGCCTAGTTTTCCTGTAAGCCTGCTGCTCCAGGAATACTCATTGGGACCTGCTGCTCTAGATTAATGGTCCTCAGTCCTGACTCACTCTAATCATATGGGGAGCTTTTAAAGAATCTCAAAGCCCAGGTTGTATACCACACTATTTAGACTAGAATCTCTAGTAGTGAAATACAGGCATCAGCATTTTAAAAAGCTCCCAGGTGATTATGTGCAGCCATGATTGAGAACCACTGTTCTACGAAAATATTACCTCTGTTTTAAGCATCTATACTTACTCAATTACAAGATAACTCAAATTTGGTAAACATCACAATGAAATCCACAGATCTGTGTTCTCACTTGTTGAATGTCTGCATCGGGAACAGAGATCTATTTTACTCACTAGTGCCTACCTGGATGGGTCTCTGGGATTCTGAGTTCTTCCCTTTAGACCCCCAGTCTCTGCCACACTACAAATCAGGGATTAACTTCTCTGGACGAGGTGCCCACCTAGACCTATGACATTTGCCTATTTTCTTCCAGCCAGCTCTATAGTATTAAATGATCTGATTGTTTGCCCAGCTCCTTCCATGAGACCAGTGACTAGTGAGAACAAGGTTTTGGTCCCTTGGGCTGTCTGAAGTTTATGTCCAGAACTTTTCTAAGCCATCCACTTCCCATTCTATTTCCAGATCTGTATCTAATCTCCTCAGCTCCTGGTCTCTTGCTTCATTCTTGACCACAGTCTCAAACTGACCTCTTGGATTTGACAACTGAAATTGCACCTTTGGCTCCAGTCCTTGGCTCCAGCCATAATTGCACCCCATGCATCTATCACACCGTTCCCTCTACCCTTTTTGACAACAGCCCTACACCTTCCACCCCCAAACCAGGACCCCTCTCCAGTAATTTATGGGTGATCTCCAATTCAAGACAGGGAATGTGACAGTTTCTCCCTGCCTCGCTTAACCTAAATTTGCATTTGGGCCTGACCACTCTGGCTCAGCTGGTGTTACTGTCTGACCTGGCCTCGCCAGTCTTACTCTGTTACCATCACAAAAAATTAGAATTAAATGAGAGAAGATATCTGGATGCACATTGGGCTGAAGCCATTGTATCGGGTTTCTTTGTGCTTCTGAGGGGCTGCTGTCTGCCCCACATTCCATTCCACTGACCATGTGGTGCATTCTCGGTGCAGGCGGTGGGATGAATTGTGTATCAGAAAATACAGCTGCTCAGCCCCTAGCACTCCAAGTGCCCCCCTCTCCTGTCATCTGCCTTCCCTGGCTCAGGCCTGCCCTTCCTGCCTGGGCCATAGCTTTGATCCAGGGTGTATCTTCACATCTAATCATGGTTTGGATTTGTCCCTAGCCCCAAACCCACGTTACAGATCTCTCCAAGGGGACAGAGAGGCCAAATTCCTGACATCAGGTTCATAGACATCTGTTGTTTTTGCCTGCCCAGAATCCACTCCCTTCTTCTGATAGCATACCCAACTTTTGCTTGGGGAAACCTATGGTCACCTCCAGTAAAAAATAACATAGATCCATCATGAGCGTAAAGTGCTCCTCTCTTGGCCAAGGTGGAGGCAAAAGTCCCAAACTCAATGATTCAGACATACGCTCTGAAACTTGAATGGAGAAGAGCAGCAAAAGTTTTAAAGTGGCTAAAAATAGTCAAATTTACTTATCTTGAAGATAATGCTTTTTTGTTTTTACCAACCACAGCCTCTGAACTCTCTCTTTCCTGCCTTTTCTACACTTCATTCTTTCACTCTACAGCTTCATCTTCAATTCTGAAAGCTCCTTTTTTTTTTCTTATGATAGAAAGAGCTGGTTCTATTGTTTGTGATCAAATTTGCAGCAAAATCTTTTTCCTTTTCTTAAGATTTTACAAAATTATTTTGCAAGGGTGGTTTATATCACAGAATTGCATTAAGGTCTTACAAGCAGAATTAAACCACAGATCCTTCCACAAAGCCTTAACATTTTGCAGAGAAGAAAATTGAGATATTAGGAACGTAGGTAATTTGAAACACCCTTGGTCATCTACTTACTAATTTTAAATTAGGAGAACTGACTATTAATCATTTCTGGATGGATGGGGAAGGGGGTGCTCATTTAACTTCTTGAGTCCCCCCCATACAAAATGTATATGCTCCAATAATTCACTCACCTAAATTGCTCTTGAAAACCACATCCAAAGCTTCCAAGTTCACATGGGTTTTTAAAAAGAGACGTTTTATGATTTATATTTGGCAATAGAAAATAAAGGGATTGGGTCCATTTTTAATTTTCCATGAAACCCTCCAGTTAGAGAAGGAAAAACATCTTCTCTTTTGATTTTGAAAGCAACTGTTGGAATCATTCAAATCTCTTATCCCCAATAAATATTGCACACTTCATGGGCAAAGAAAACATTCTAGATCCACTAGGAATGTAAAATATGCAATTGGAGTGGCTTTACAAGGTGAAAGTACTGTTGAGTCTTTGGGGTCCAATAGGCTTTCTCTATTACCTTGTAATCTTATGCAGTGTAATTAGTTGACATCTCAGAACCTCCATTTCCTCATTTGTAAAACAGTGATATCTCCCTCAAAGAACTAGTGCAGGTTAGATGAGAAACTGTTATACTCTTCTTACTTAGAGCCTGGCACGTAGTAGATAAGCAAACATTTTTTTTTTTTTTTTTTGATGAAGCATTTATGTATTACTTCCCAGGTCCACTTTGCTCTTCCAAAATGCTTTCTTAAAATTATGTGGTAGGCAGATTATGTAAAGCTGTCTTAGGACTTAATCGTAGAAAACTCTCCTGACAAAGTACATTTTGGGGTATTTGGTCCAGGAACATAGCCAACGATTTTGCAAGCATATCTCTCCAGGAAAAACAAGGCCTTTGTACAAACTTCTCATTTCTTTTGCTTCTTGACTGCTTTGGATTGCTCTAACTTTTGCAGATGGTCAAGTTCAACCTGAAAGAAACTGGAGTCTAAACTCTAAACCTGCTATTTTACTGAACTGGAAACTAAGTTGCAGGCATACCTCAGAGATATTGTGGTTTGGTTCCAGACCACTGCAATAGGGAGCATTGCAATAAAGTGAGTCTTGAATATTTTTGTTTCCCAGTGCATATAAAAGTTATGTTTACACTATACTATAATCTAAATGTGCAATAACATTATGTCTAAAAAAAAAAAACAATGTACATACCTTAACTAAAAGGTGACAGAGACATGAAGCCACCAAAAATGGCACTGGTAGACTTGCTCAATGCAGGACTGCCACAAAGATTCAATTTGTAAATGTGATATCTGTGAAGTACAATAGAGCGAAGCACAATAAAACCAGATATGCCTGTATGAGGGGGGCAGAGTGACACAATGTTAGTGGGTGTAAATTAAAGCTTTTAAGCTCTTATTTGGCAGAAATACCCCTGTTTTAGTTTCCTTTTGCCAAAGCAAATACCATGCAATGGGTTAGCTTAAACAATGGAAATGTATTTGCTCACAATATTGAGAGTAGAAGCCCAAAATCAAGGTGTCGTTAAGGCAATTCCTTCTCCCAGAGGTCTGCAGCATTCTGGAGCTGGCTGCTGGCTATCCATGGTCCGTGGCTTTTCTGTCACATAGCCTCTTATGGCTTCTCTTCAGGGTACTGCTGACTTCTGGCTTTTCTGGCTGTTCCCTCTGTGGTTTTCTCTTTTTTCTGTGGGCTTCCCTATAAGGCCTTCAGCAATAGGATTTAGACCCATCCCAACTCAGCTGGGCCACACTTTAACTGAAATAACCTCATCAAAAGCTTCTTTTTACAATGGTTCACACCCACAGGAATGGATTAGGTTTAAGAACATGTTTCTCTGGGGTACATATTCCAAACCACCACATCTCCTTACCACCCAACATTTGAAAATTGCAATAAATCAAGAAATAAACTCCCTGTACAAAGAAAGATAGAGAGGCTTGTCTCATTTCAGGCAAATATTGAGTCTATACATGAGGGCAAGAACACAAACAGACAATTGCACACAAATGTTTATAGCAGTATTATTTACAATTGCCAAGAGATGGAAATTGCCCAAATGTCCATCAACTGATGAGTGGCTAAACAAGCTGTAGTGTTTACATACGATGGAATATTAAGCAGCTGTAAGACAGAATAAAGTCATGAAGCATGTAACAATGTGGATGGACCTTGAAGACATTAGGCTGAGTGAGATTAGCCAGAAACAAAAGGACAAATACTGCATGGTCTTACTGATATGAAATAATATTAATGAGTGAACTTGGAGAATTTCAGTTAAGAACATAGGTTATCAGGAGATAGAAACAGGGTAGAGATTGGGTTGTTGGTGCTGAAGGGATACGGATTGTGCAACAGGACTTATTGTAATAATTCAGAAATGGATAGCCTGATACTACCTGATTGTGCACAATAACATAAGTGCACTGAATGAAGCTGAATGTGAAAATGATAAAAAGGAGAAGGGCTGGGGGCACTTATGAAACCAGAAGGAAAGATAGATGATAAAACTGAGATAGTATAACTTAGGAATGCCTAGAGTGTACAATGATAGTGACTAAATGTACAAATTAAAGAATGTTTTTGATTGAGGAAGAACAAAGGAATGTCAGTATTGCAGGGTGTTGAAAAATAGATTCATTCGTATTTTAAAACCTCAACTTCTGTGTTAGACTAAAGCAAGAAATGTTTTATTTAGAACAAAATTTATATTTTGACTAGTGCATTTCCTAATTTAACTTGTATGGTCATTTAATTGAACACCATAAGTACATGAACCTTGAATAGGGCATGAGATTTTGTTGGTTTGTCCAGTTAGTATGATGCCCTGATAAATTCCAGAGTGGTTTGAACAGTGAATAAAGAAGTATTTGCAAAGCCCCCTTGGGGAAATGGGGAGAAAGAGGGAAAAATTAAACTTCCCCAATTGGAGAATTCCTGATATTTTTGCAAGCAGTGGGGACAACCAAATCAATAGGCTGACTCCTCAATTTTGGGGTTTGCCCCTATGAAACTTATCCCTGCAAAGGATAAGCTAAGCCTACTTGAAATTATGTTCAAAAGTTACCCCCAGAGAACGTCTTTTGTTGCTCAGGTGTGGCCTCTCTCTTTCTAAGCCAACGAGGCAGGCAAACTCACTGCCCTCCCCTCTCTATGTGGATATGACTCCCAGGGAAGTAAAACCTCCCTGGCAATGTGGGACAGAAATCCTGGGATGAGCTGGATCTCAGCATCAAGGGATTGAGATCAAAACGGGGAAGAGAGAAATGGGACAAAATAAAGTGTCAGTGGCTGAGCGATTTCAAACAGAGTTGAGAGGTTATCCTGGAGGTTATTCTTATACTTTATATAGATATACCCTTTTTAGTTTATGGTATATTAGAGTGGCTAGAGGGAAGTACCTGAAACTGTAGAGCTGTGTTCCAGTAGCCAAGTTTCTTGAAGATGATTGTATAATGATATAACTCTTGAAATGCAACTGTGTAATAGTGAAAAACGTGTCTGATGCTCCTTTTATCTACAGTATGGATGGATGAGTAAAATATATAGACAAAAAAATAAATAATAGGGGAACAACGGTTAAAATAAATTGAGTAAATCGAAATACTAGTGGTCAATGAGAGGGAGAAGTAAGGGGTATGGCATGTATGAGTTTTTTCTTTTTTATTTATTTTGCTGGAGAGATGCAAATGTTCAAAAAAAATGATCATGGTGATGAATACACAACTATGTGATGATATTGTGAGCCATTAATTGTACACCATGTATAGAAAGTTTATATGTCAAGAATGCTTGTATGTTTGTTTATTGTGTACAATAAAAATATTAAATTAAAAAAAATTCAATCCATAAAGACTTCAAAAAGAACCAGAAGAGGTAGGAACTGCCTCTAACAAGAGCTCAGAATGTAGGTAAATTATATTAAGTTCTTTGGCTTTTGAGCCACAGTTAATGAGTCTGAGAGATTATTTTTTCCCATCCTACCCTAATTACCCCTTCTCCATTTCTGATAATAGATGCTTTTTACGCTTGTGTGAAACTGGAGACACTAAAATAAAAAATAATAAACTTATATTATTGTGTACACAGATTTTTTTTTTTTTAGTTTTCAGTTTTTTTCTGTCTTAAAACCTTAAAATGATTAGCAGATGGGTCTTCATTTTTTAAAGCAGCTCAAGACTACATATGTTGGGAGAGAGAGCAGAAAAGGAATTTTAAAACACTAAGGTTGTAATTATCAATTGAATAGGCTATAAATGTTGATATGCCAAATAAGTCAGCTGAACTGTTTCTGGCTCATGAAGGCACTTCATAAATATTTGTCAAATGATTGAACGAAAAGTGAATATTTATATGCGCAAATCAAGTCACAACAACTTTCATGTTACAATTATGGCACTTGGAACCATATACTGATTCAGTCCTGACATTTTACAGGGAAGGAAGCTGAAGACAAGGGGAAACCACTTGAATAAAGCAAAGGCTGGTGGCAGCTCTTGAAATTTCTTTCTTACTTCCCTGCAAAATATTATTCCAAACCTCTTTCAATGAATTGAGCTTAAAGGTACAGTTTTCTTACTTAATGGGATTTTGTCCCTCAGTTTGCCCTAAAATTTTTATCATCCTTTCATTCATACAACATATATTTACTGAATGGCTACTATGTGCCTGGACTGTTCTAAGCAGTAAACAAATCACTCCAAGTCTCTGCCTTCAGGGAGTTTATAATCTAGTGGGAGAGGGGCAGGCAATAGACAAGTAAATATACAATATATCAGATGGTAATAAGTGCTCAAATAAAGCAGGATAAAAATGATGGAGAGTGCTGAGGAGGGTATTCAGAGAAGTCCTTGCTGATAAAATAGCATTTGAGCAGAGACCTCAAGGAACTGAGAGAGTGATCCTGTGAGTATCTAGGAGAAGAGCCTTCCACGAAGAGGACTCAGTAAATGCTAAGGCAAGGTGGGAAGTGCTGAGATGTTGGAGGAACAGCAAGAAAGTCATGGGGCTGAGAGTGAACAATGGGGAGGGGTACAAGAGGAAGTACAGAGGTAATGGTTGGCATGGGGCATGGTATGTGGGCAGGGCTTGTAGTCCAGTGAAGGATGGTACCTTTTCTCTGAGAGAGATAGAGGCTTTTGAACAGAGGCATGACATGATTTTTTTAAAAATCACCCTGCTGCCCTTTTAATAGTTTAGAAAGTCATTCATTTCATAACAGTATTCAAAGGAATTTCTGGGCTTAAAGAGCAGGATATAAGAAGAAATCAGGCTCAGCCCCCCCTCCCCCATGTCTCCATTACCCAGAACTGCTGAGAGCATTGCCCAGTCTTCCTGTTGGGACAAGGTGCCCAGGGGCTCTCACACAATATCTTCTGGCCTTAGCAAGTTTAGTAAAACCTTTTTTTTTATGAGAGGAGACAACTATCATATTAACTGGTAATTGTATCTGACAGTAAGAATGCCATAAAGAGATTATCTGATATAACTGGAAAGTTCCAAAGCCAGTGATAAAAATGCACATGGCATCTGACTTCTGGGTCCCTGCCTAAGCCAAAGGGTAGGGGACGGAAAAAATAAGTTACTGAGTTAATGGGCTATAAAACCCAATTATCTATCATTTGCTTCTGCTCTCTCTGTATGCACTTTCTACCAAGAGATACTGCAGAATTGATGATGGTGAAGGAGTGACGGGAGGAAGGAATTGATGAGGTTTATTTACTTAAATGATGACATAAAATTGCCTTATTGTTTTGCACAACTAATTATTTTTTTATTCTACATTTTGAATGAAACTATTTTTAAGAATGCATGTGTTTGAAAGCATCCTATTTTCTGTAAATAAAGTTAAGGAATAGATTTTTTTTTCTCTAGGATTTAATCTTGGATTTGTGGGAAGATGGTGGGGTAGGAAGCTCCAGAACTCAGTCCCTCCACCAGAACAGCTATAAAGCAAGCAGAAACTGTCAAAATCAACTAGTTTGAAACTCCAGGGTCTGGTAAAAATACTTTGCAGAATCCAAGGAAGCGCTGGAGGAAGAAGCTCGTAAATACCAGTGAGTGTCGCTCTCTGAGCAGTGGCTATGGTTGCCCATCCACTAGCTTTGCAGTGAGGTCCTCAACCCTGCTCCTGCTGCAGCTTGCTGATGGCAGAGTGGGAGATAAAGACCTGTTCACCAAGACTGGGGTGTGCAGTCTGACCACTGAATACTGCTTTTGATCAGTTACTTCAGATCACTGGGGGCCTAGCTCTGAGGGTGGCCATTGTTCCAACCCACCTGAGAAAAGGTGGCAGAGGAGTCTTAAAGACAGTACACTTTTTAAAACTGCAGAAAACAGTTAAAGAGCTGAATTTACTGGGCAAGTACAGAATTAGGAAAATGCATCCACAAGGAGCCATAGGAGAAGCTCCTGGAACCCTTGCTGGCCCCTCCTTCTCCCCTTCCCAGGGCAGTGTGGAGCCAACTGAAGCCCACTTTGTGGGTCCCTGGCCTCCTTCTAGCTGGGAAAGAATAACCTGGAAATTCTTCACTGGCTCATCCTCCCTCATTTGCTATCCCCTACCCCCCACCCCCACCCCCCACTCTCAGAATTTACTCTCCAATTCAGCTTAAGACAGCTGAAGCAGTGCAAGAATCAACCAAGTTGGGAGGCCTGGGGCAAAGGCTAACTTGTTTTAAGTCCTACAGTGGAGCACAGTGAGAGAGAGAAGTTCTGTCTCCTAGGGAGTAGAGGAAATATTCAAATTCCTGTAAACAGGGAAATTCCTAAGGCTACTAGCAAGCAGAGACCAAGGACAAGACACAGGCTCAGAGAAGACAGGGAGGACCCTGACCTTTCTATTTGCCTTGGGCTCACCTTGATAGGAAGGCTGAACTCTGAGAGAGAGTACCAGCCAATGCAAAACCAATTTCAAAGACTATGCAAGGCATTTTTTTGCATTGCTTGATTTTGTTTTGTTAGCTCCTGGCACTCAAGAAAATCTCTGTCATATCATTAGCTGGATATAAACTTCAGAAACAGACAATTCAAGGACTAAATACCAGAGTTTACATTTTAAAATATTAAAATGTACAGTGTACAAAAAAGATTACAAGACAAAGAAATAGAAAATGATGGCCCATCCAAAGGAAGAGGATAAAAATCCAGAAAACAAAGAAGAACAGATTGTGTACATACCAGACAAAGAATTTTAAAAACTTATCTTTCGCATGCTCAAGAAGATGAAGGTAAATAAGAAAGCATGAAAGGATATCGGGAAAATAATGAATGAGCAAAATGAAAATATTAATAAGGAGATAGAAATTTTAAAAAGGAACCAGACAGAACTACTGAAGTTGAAGACCACAGTAACCAAAATGAGAAATTCCCAGGAGGATTTCAACAGCAGATTGGAGCTGGCAGAAGAAAGAATCAGTGAACTCAAAGACAAAATTTTGAAATGAGTCAGACTGAGAATCGGAAAGAAAGGAAAAGGATCTAGAAAAAGTGAAAGTAGCCTAAGAGATTTGTGGGACAACATCAAGCATCACAATATATGCATTATGGGAGTCCCAGAAGAAGAAGAAAGAGAAATGGCAGAGGAATATTCAAAGAAATAATGACAGAAAACTTCCCAAACTTAGCAAAAGGCATGAATATGCATACTCAAGAAGTCCAGAGAACACCAAACAAGATAAACTTGAAGAAAAATATGCCCAGACACTAGTAGACAAACTGTTGAATGCAAAAGACAAAGGAAGAATTCCAAAAACTGCAAGACAAGAGTAACATGTTTTGTACAACGGAGCCCAAATTAGATTAAGCCTATTTCTCATAAGAAACCATGGAGACATGAAGGCAGTGGGTTGAAATAGTTAACGTGCTGAGAGAAAACAATTGCCAATGCAAAATTTTATATTGGGTGAGCCTTCCTTTAAAAAATGAGGGAGAGATAAAGACATTCCCAGGTAAATGAAAGTTGAAAGAGATAACCACTAGACCTGCCTTATAAGCAATGTTAAAGGATTGAAAGGAATGGACACCAGACAGTGGATCAAAATGGTATAAAGAAATAAAGACCTCCAATAAAGGTAACCATATGAGGAATTATAAATACTAATACTGTTGTACTGTATTTTTTACATGTAACTCTACATTTTTCTTCTTACAGATGCTAAAATGCAAATACATAATAAATAATGGTCAATCTATGATTTTGACATACACTGTACAAATGTATAATTTTAAACAAATACAAAAATAAGGTGGGAAGATGATAGAATATAGGAACACTTGTATATGTATGCTACTGAAGTTGTTAGTATCAAATCAAATATGATTGTTATGTACTGTTCTAGTTTGCTAGCTGCTGGAATGCAATATACCAGAAATGGAATGGATTTTAAAAAGGGGGATTTAATGAGTTGCAAGTTTACAGTTCTAAGGCCGAGAAAATGTCCCAATTACAACAAGTCTATAGAAATGTCCAGTCACAGGCATCCAGGGAAAGATACCTTGGTTCAAGAACGCCGATAAAGGTCAGGTTCTCTCTCTCAAGTAAGAAGGCATGTGGCGAACACAGTCAGGGCTTCTCTCTCAGCTGGAAGGGCACATGGTGAACATGGCATTATCGTCTGCTAGTTTTCTCTCCAGGAGGCGTTTTCCTTCTTCATCTCCAAAGGTTGCTGGCTCGTGGACTCTGCATCTCATGGCTACATCGTTCTGCTCGCTCTGAATCTCTCATTCTCCAAAATGTTTCCTCTTTTATAGGACTCCAATTAACCAATCAAGACCCACCCAAATGGGTGGAGACATGTCGTCCCTTAATCCAGTTTAACAACCACTCTTGACTAAATCACATCATCCAGGGAGATGATCTGATTACAGTTTCAAACATACAGTATTGAATAGGGATTATTCTACCTTTGTGAAATGGGATTTATTTAAAACATGGCTTTTCTTAGGGGGCATACTTCCTTTCAAACCAGCACATGTATTTAGGATGTTAAATTTAACTCCATGATAGCCACAAAGAAAATATATGAAAAATGTATCCATAAAGAAATGAGAAGGTTCTCAATATGGTATAATACAAAAAATCAAATAAATATGAAAGCAGGCATTAACAGAAGAATTTTGGGTCAAAAAAGTTGTAAGACTTACAAGACAAAACAGAAAAATGGCAGAAGAAAGTTCTGCATTATCAGTGGTAACTTTAAATGTAAATGAATTAAACAATCGAAGGCAGAAATTGGCAGAATGGATAAAAAATCATAACCCAACTATATGCTGTTTACAGGAAATTCCCCTTAAATTCAAAGACATAAGGAGCTTGAAAGTTAAAGATGGAAAAATATATGCCATGCAATTAGTAGCCAAAAGAGAGCTGGGGTAGATATACTAATATCACATAAAATAGACTTTGTCAAAAACTGTTATGAAGGGAAAAGAGGGTCATTATATACTGATGTGACATAACAGAAGAGTTCCAAAATATATGAAGCAAGTATTGACAGATCTGAAGGGAGAAATTGATGGTTCTACATTAATAATAGGAGCCTTTAATATACCACTTTCAATAATTGATAGAACATCTAGACAGAAGATCACTAAGGAAATATGACTTAAATAATTCTCTAAACAAACTAGACCTAACATATATATATGATATATATTATATATATAACATATATATCTATGTATATATATATATATACACAGAGAGAGAGAGAGAAGATATATATATATAGAGAGAGAGAGAGAGAGAAGATAAAATGGACAAATTCTTAGAAACACACAATCTATCAACAATGACTCAAGAAACCAATTACTCAAGAAACCAATTACTCAACAAACAAATTACTAGCAAAGAGATTGAATCAGTTATCAAAAACTTCCCAACAAAGAAACGCCCAAGACCAGAGGGCTTCCTGAGGAAATTCTACCAAACATTCCAGCAAGACAAAACTCCAATTCTGCTCAAACTGTTCCAAAAATTTGAAGAGGAGGGAATACTCCCTAACTCATTCTACAAGACTAACATCACCCTCATACTAAGTCAGATAAAGATTCCACAAGAAAATAAAACTGTAGACCAATATCTCTTATGAAGATAGGTGCAAAAATCTTCAGCAAAATTCTAGCAAACTGAACCTGACAGTATAAAAGAACTATACACCATGATCAAGTAAGATTTATCCCTGTAAGTAAAGTTGGTTCATCATAAGAGAATCAGTTAATATAATATACCACATTAACAGAATGATGGGAAAAAACGCACGTGATATGTTGTATTAGTTAGGGTTCTCTAGAGAAACAGAATCAACAGGGAACACTTGCAAATATAAAATTTATAAAA
>PVIY010035208.1:0-26533 GCA_004026745.1 Myrmecophaga tridactyla
ACTCAAATGGGTGGAGACATGTCATCCCCTAATCCAGTTTAACAACCATTCTTAACTAAATCACATCAACCAGGGAGATGATCCAATCACAGTTTCAAACATACAGCATTGAATAGAAATTATTCTACCTTTACAAAATGATATTTTGATTAAAACATGGCTTTTCTTAGGGGGCATACTTCTTTTCAAACCAGCACAGATGTGTAAGAAGTTAACCTCCAAGACAACCTCTTGACTGTCTGAAATCTCTCAGCCACTGACACTTTATTTTGTCTCATTTCTCTCTTCCCCCTTTCGGTTGAGAAGGTTTTCCCAGTCCCTTGATGCTGAGTCCCAGCTCATTCTAGGATTTCTGTCCCATGTTGCCTGGGAGGTTTAAACCCCTGGGAGTCATGTCCCATGTAGAGAGGGAGGGCAGTGAGTTTGCTTGCTGTATTGACTGAGAGATAGGCCACATCTGAGCAACAAAAGAGTTTCTCTAGGGGTAACTCTTAGGCCTAATTTTAAGTAGGCTTAGCCTATTCTTTGCGGGGATAAGTCTTATATGAACAAACCCCAAAATTGAGGGTTTGGCCTATTGATTTAGTTGTCCCCACTGCTTGCGAGAATATCAGGGATTCTCCAAATGGGGAAAGTGAATTTTCCCCCTTTCTCGCCATTACCCCAATGGGATGTTGCAAATAGTTTTTCCTCTTTTTCTTTGCATGGGCAGGCACTGGGAATCGAACCTGCATCTCCGGCATGGTAGGCGAGAATTCTGCCTGCTGAGCCACCATGGTCTGCCCTGCAAATACTTTTTAATTCACTGTTTAAATCACTCTGGGATTTATTGGGGCATCACTCTGGAGAAACCTACAAAATCTCATGCCCTATTCAAGTTTCCATGTACTTATAATGTTCAATTAAACTGTCCCTATAAGTTATATTAGGAAATGCACTAGTCAAAATATAAATTTTGTACCAAATAAACATTTTTTGCTTTAGTCTCACATATAAGTTAAAGCTTTAAAATGTGAATTACCATCTATTTTCCTGCAATATTGACATTCCTTTGCTCCTCCTCATTCAAAAACATTTTTTAATTTGTACATTTAGTCACTATCATTGTACACTCTAGGCATTCCTAGATTGTACCATCTCAGTCTTTATTGTGTATCTTTCTTTCCGATTTCATTTGTGCCCCCAGGCCTCCTCCCTCTATCATTCTCACATTCAGCTTCATTCGGTGTACTAACTTTACTGTGCTACAATTAGGTAGTATTGTGCTATTCATTTCTGAATTTTTATAATCAGTCCTGTTGCACAATCTGTATCCCTTCAGTTCCAGTTACAAAATATCTAGCATATTTCTATCTCCTGATGGTCTCTGTTCTTATCTGAAATTCTCCAAGCATATTCACTAATGTCAGTTCATATCAGTGAGACCATACAGTATTTGTCCTTTTGTTCCTGGCTAATCTCACTCAGCATAATGTCCTCAAGGTCCATCCATGTTGTTACATACTTCATGACTTTATTCTGTCTTATAGCTGCATAATATTCCATGGTATGTATTTACCACAGCTTGTTTACCCATTCGTCTGTTGAAGGACATTTGGGCTGATTCCATCTCTTGGCAATTGTAAATAATGCTGCTATAAACATTGGTGTGCAAACGTCTGTTTGTATCCTTGCCTTCATGTCCTCTGAATAGATACCTAGCAGTGGTATAGCTGGGTCATATGGCAATTCTATACTTAGCTTGAGGAACTGCCAAACTGCCTTCCACAATGGTTGTACCATTTGACATTCCCACCAGCAGTGGATAAGTGTGCCTCTTTTACCACATCCTCTCCAGCACTTGTCGTTTTCTGTTTCATTGATAATGACCATTCTGGTGGGTGTGAGATGATATCCCATTGTGGTTTTGATTTGCATTTCCCCGAATAGCCAGGGAAGTTGAGCATTTTTTTTTTAATTTTAACATTTGTTCCCCCTATCATCCATTTTCATTCCATATGTTCCACTCATCTGTTGACAAGGTAGATAAAAGGAGCATCAGACACAAGGTTTTCACTATCACACAGCCACATTGTGAAAGCTATATCATTATACAATTATCTCCAAGAGACACAGCCACTGGAACACAGCTCCACACCTTCAGGCAGTTCCCTCCAGTGTCTCCATTACATCTTGAATAACAAAGTGATATCTACTTAATGCATAAGAATAACCTCCAGGATAACCTCCCAACCCTGCCCGGAATCTCTCAGGCATTGACACTTGATCTCATTTCACACTTCCCCCTTTTGGTTAAGAAGGTTTTCTCAATCCCTTGATGCTGAGTCCCAGCTCACTCCAGGATCCCTGTCCCAGGAAGGTCCACACCCCCGGGAGCCATGCCCCACACAGACAGGGGGAGGACAGCGTGCCCGCCTGCTGTGTTGGCTGGAGAGAGAGGCCACATCTGAGCAACAAAAGAGGCTCTCTTGGGGGTGACTCCCAGGCCTAATTTCAAGTAGGCTGGACCCATCCTCCATGGGGTCAAGCCTCACATGAACAAACCCCAAGACTGGGGGCCCAGCCTACAGCCCCAGCTGTCCACATTGCCTGCGAGAATACCAAGCATTCAACTTGGGGAAGTTGAATTCTCCCCCATCCCCACCACTCCCTGAAGGGGACCCTGCAAACACCTTTCCACTCGCTTTTCAGATCACTCTGGCATCCATCAGGGCATCACTCTGGACAAACCAACAAAATCCCACGTCCCACCCAAGGCTCTACGCACCCACAGTGTCCAACCAAGCTATCCACACAAGTTACATTAGGAAATGCACTAGTCAAAATATAAATTTTGTACCAAATAAACATTTTTTGCTTTAGTCGGTTGAGCATCTTTTCATGTGCCTTTTAGCCATTTGTCTTTCCTCTTCTGAGAAGTGTCTATTCATGTCTTTTACCCATTTTGTAGTTGGGTTGTTTGTCTTTTTGTTGTTGAGGTGAACAATCTATATATTCTGGATACTAGAGCCAGCCTTATCTGATATATCATTTCCTAATATTGTCTCCCATTGTGTAGCTGTCTTTTTTTTTTTTAAACTTTTTTATTGTATAGTATAACATATATACAAAGCAAAGAGATAAAAAAAAAAAAAAGCAATAGTTTTCAAAGCACTCTTCAACAAGTAATTACAGGACAGATCCCAGAGTTTGTCATGGGCTACCATAAGATCCTCTCAGATTTTTCCTTCTAGCTGCTCCAGAATATAGGAGGCTAGAGGGTATAAATACTTTTTTATCATCACAATTGAATTTTTTTCCTTCTTTCTTTGTGAAAAATAACATATATACAAAAAGCCATAAATTTCAAAGCACAGAACCACAATTAGTTGTAGAACATATTTCAGACTTTGACATGGGTAACAATTTCACAATTTTAGGTTTATACTTCTAGCTGCTCTAAAATACTGGAGACTGAAAGAGGTATCAGTTAATGATTCAGCATTCATATTGTTAAGTCCTATTTTCTACGTATAATTCCACCATCACCTTTGATCCCTCTCTTCAGGGGTGTTTGGTCTATGGCAATTCTAATTTTTTTATATTGGAAAGGTCTGTCACTAATATGGGGTAGGGAGATGGAACTATCTGATGTTCTGGAGAGGCTGCTCTAGGTTTTAGGACTTATCTGGACCAGAGACACATCTGGATGTTGTAGGTTTCTGGGAAGTTACTCTAGTGCATGGAACCCTTGTGGAATCTTATAAATTGCCCTAGGTGTTCTTTAGGATTGGCTGGAATGGTCCTGGTTGGGGGTTGGCAGGTTATGATAGGTAGAAAGGTCCAATTGAAGCTTGCATAAGAGCAACCTCCAGAGTAGCCTCTCGATTCTATTTGAACTCTCTTGGTGTAGGCTGTCTTTTTACTTTCTTGACAAAGTTTTCTGATGCACAAAAGTGTTTAATTTTGAGGAATTCCCATATATCTATTTATTTCCTCAATGCTCATGCTTTGAGTGTAAGATCAAGGAAATTGCCTCCTATTAAAAGATTTATAAGATATTTCTCTACATTTTCTTCTTTTTTCTAAATCTTTTTTTTAATCATCACAATCAACTTTCCCCCCCTTTTTTGTGAAAAATAACATATATACCAAAAAAGCAATAAATATCAAAGCATATCACAACAACTAATTGTAGAACAAATTTCAGAGATTGGCAGGGGTTACAATTCCACAATTTTAAATCCTTACTTCTAGCTGCTTTAATATACTGGAGACTAAAAGAGATGTCAATTTAATGATTCAGCAATCATATTCATTTGTTAACTCCTATCTTCTCTGTATAACTCCTCTGTTACCTTTGATCTTTCTATCCCTCTCTTTAGGGATATTTGGGCTACGGCCATTCTAACTTTTTCATGTTGGAAGGGGCTATCAATAATATGGGATAGGGAATAGAACTAGTTGATGTTCTGGAGAGGCTGGCCCCTCTGCATTTCAGGACTTATCTGGTCCAGGGACCCATCTGGAGATTGTAGGTTTCTGGAAAGTTACCCCAGTACCTGAAACCTTTGTAGAATCTTATATAATGACCTAGGTGTGTTTTAGAGTTGGCAGGAATGGTTTTTAGTTAGGGTTTGGCAAGTTATGGCAGGTAGCAAGGTCTAACTGAAGCTTGCATAAGAACCACCTCCAGAATAGCCTCTTGACTATACTTGAACCGTCTCAGCCATGTAGTTACACGTCTTTTCCCCTTTTAGGTCAGGATAGAATTGTTGACCCCATGGTGCCAGGGCCAGATTCATCCCTGGGAGTCATCTCCCACACCACCAGGGAGACTTTCACCCCTGGATGTCATGTCCCACGTAGGGGACATGATTTCACTTGCAGAGTTGGGCATGGAGAGAGAGGCCACATCTGAGCAACAAAAGAGGTCCTCCAGAAGTTACCCTTAGGCATAGCTATAGGTACACCATCTTTTAAGAACATTCTCCTATATAACCACAATACCATTCTCACACCTAAGAAATAAATACCAATCCAGGTATGTCATGTAATATACAGCCCATGTTTAAAGATATCTTTTACAGCTGGTGTTATTTCCAGGATCCCATCATATTTCACCCATTGCATTTGGTTCTTTTGTTTCTTTTATTTTTTTAAATCCAGGATAGCCCCTTCACCTTTTCTGTATATTTGTGACTGTTTTAATTTGTAAGCTGCTGGAACGCAATAAACCAGAAATGGAACGCCTTTCAAAAAGAGGAATTTATTAAGTTTCTAGTTTACAGTTCTAGGCCATGAAAATGCCCAAATTAAAGCAGAGGCTATAAATTAAGGTAAGGCTATGAAAATGTCCAATCTAAGGCATCCAGGGAAAGATACCTTGGTTCAAGAAGGCCGATGACATTCAGGGTTTCTCCCTCCGCTGGAAAGGCACATGGCAAGATCTGCTAGCTTTCTCTTCAGTGGCTTCCCCAGGGCTCTGTCAGTTCTGGTGGCTCTCGTGGCTCTAAAGCTTTTTCCAAAATGGTTTCCTCTTAAGGGCTCCATGAAACAACCCCACCTTGAATTTGTCGAGACACATCTCCATGGAAACCGTCTAATCAAAACTTACCACCCATAATTGGGTGGGTTACATTTCCATGGAAACAATCAAAAAGGTCCCACCCAACAATATTGAATGAAGATGAAAGGACATGGCTTTTCTGGGGTCCACAATAGATACAAGCCAGCACAGTGACATTGAAGTTTTTGAATTCAGGTTGGTTGCCTCGCAGAATATCCCATGTTCTGAGATTGGTTATTAATAATTCACAGCCCCGTCCTTTATCTCTATACCCGACTGGGAGAGACACCCTCAATCTCCCTGTTGTTGATACTAAAGCAAGATAAAATAGGTCAAATGTAAATCCCTAGTTTCCTATACAGCTCTGAAAGAGTTAAAGAGAACTAAATCCTTAGTTTCCTATCTACCTCCTAAAAGAGTTAATGGGGCGGGCCTTGGTGGCTCAGTAGACAGAGTTCTCACCTGCCATGCCAGAGGGTTCGATTCCTGGTGCCTGCCCATATAAAAAACAAACAAAAAAACCACTCAGTTCATGTCCCTCCCTTGACCACATCTGCATTAACCTCTTTAATATGTACCCTCTCTTTTTGATAAATTTCTCTCTTTCTTTTCTTTTCTTGGGTGCATGGTCCGGGAATTGAACCCGGGTCTCCCATGGGAAAGGCGGGCATTCTAACCACTGAACAACCCGTGCACCCAAATTTCTTTTTTTAATAAACTTTACTACTTATTCCTACTGGCCCTTTCATCTCGTCTCTAAATTCTTTTAGTTTCAAGACTTTGGAATCTGGATCAGGGCTTAGCTGGCACCACTGCCAGTGGGGCAGCAGTTACAGTAGCAGGTTTTTGGTTGATTGGATTAGAAACATGGTCCATCTAGAATCCTAAAAAGTAACTGGAAGGAGCCTCAGGCCATCCATGAATTAGATTCCAGTCCAACTCCCTCATTTCATAGATGAATGGGCTCAGTCCCAGAGAAAGGAAGGGACTCAAAGATGAGCCTTTAGAAGACCAGAGGAGCTTTTTGGCACACACAAAAGATGTTTACAACAATTTGAATTTTAAATTTAATTGATTTGCCCAAACTCTCCCTAGGTGAGTGGTACTTGACAGGGGCAGGGGGTGGGGTGCGGCTGTCAGAGTCGCCTGGGGATCTTTTACAACATGCCTGGGCCTCCCTTCTCCTTCTCCCAGGTTTCTGCTTCAGCCCCGGGGTGGTATCTATATTCTGAAAAAGCCCAGATGGTTTCTTTGTTTTCTTTCTTTTCAAAAGATCACTTTTATTTTTAAAAATCTCACAAGTCATTAGCAATGAGTTCATTCTCATTGCAAACAACACAGTGGGATACGAAGAACGACCAACCCCCACCCCCACGCCCCCTGCCCTCTCAGAGGTGTCCGCAGTGTGACGAGATGCCTTCCAGACTGCTCTGTACAGACGGATTCACTAGACGTACAGGGACATGTATATATAATTTTTCAATAAACAGGGCCATCATATTTGTGTCATTCTGTGACTAGCTTTTTTTTTTTTTACTTAATGATGCATCTTGACAGTGTTTTTTTGTCCCTATATATAGATCTACTTAAATCTGGTTAACAAGCTGCAAACTTCTCCATTGTACAGAAATATCATCATGGCAATAATAAGTATTCTTATTCTTTGTGCTCTTCAAGGGCAGTTGAATTAGCTGGTCTCCTCTTTTCACAACACATTGCAGTTCTCAGGATGGGTCAAGACCTCTTTGGTTTCCTTGTATTTCTCCCCTTCTTTCCTGACCCTCACTCCCAACTCCCTCCCCACAAGGGTCTGGAATGCTCTGGTTCTTGAACATTGGCTGCAACAGGCTTCCCAGGAGAGGGAAGAAAGCACACAGGGGTCCAGGTTTGTTGAAGGAGGGGACGAGCCCTAGGGCCTCTGGGTTTTTTACCTTGTTCCCAGGGGGTTCTAATACCTGCTGCTCTAATGTCCTTCACAGGTGTTACTGAATGCACAGAGCCCTTGCAAACTCAGCCTGTACACATTTTTGTGTTTGTGTTGAAATTGTATTGAGTTATAAATATTACTGTTTCTCCCTCCCCACCCCCCGCCATTTTCAACTCAATGTTATGGCTTTAAGTTTTAGTAGAAACAGCTAGTTGATTGATTCCACATGGAGCACAGCATCCATGACCTACATCCCCGCACATAGCATACCCATCTCCCAGGTGATAGGCACTGGGTGCCTCCAGCACCTGCTGCCTCGACTTCCTCTTTCATTTCTGCCTGATTTAAAGTAAAGGGAGGAAAGGCCATTATGGGTTTCCTCCCTGCAAACGTGCCCCAGAGGCCTCTTTCTAGGTTGTCTCCCATCGAGGAAGCTCAGGGAAGAGGGGTGTAAGAGATCACTGGACTGGGAGTCAGCGGTTCCAGGTTCTAATTCTGACTCTCCATATCTCACTCTGCTCCCTCTTGGGACGTCACCTTCCCCACAGTGGTCCTCCTCTGTAAAAGGAAAAGCCAGGGTAGGTGAAGGTGATTGCTGTTTTATTTAGGGTAGCCTGACTGCTCTAACAAACCAATGAAAAATATATCATGGTCCTGATGCAAGAGACATATATTGCTGGCTCATGTAGATGGTCTGTATTAGTCTCCAAAGGCTGCTGTAACAAATTACCCCAGACGTGGTGGCTTTAAACAACAGATATTAATTCTCTCCAAGTTCTAGAGGCAAGTAGTATGAAACCAAGGTGTCAGCAGGGCCATGCCCCCTCAGAAGTCTCTGAGGGAGATGCCTTGGTGGCTTCTTCCAGCTTCTGGGGACTCCTGGCGCTCCTAAGGCAGCCTACTCCCAATCTCTCCCTACAATGTTTTCACATGGCCTTCTCCTCTAGCTCTGTTTCTCCACTCAGTATCTCTTATAAAACACTTGTCACTGGCTCTAGGCCCTGCCCTGATAATCCAGGATGATCTCATTTTGACAGCCTTAATTTAATCACATCTGTAAATACCCTTTCTTCAAATAAGGTCACATTCGGAGGTAGGCTTTTACTTGGACATATCTTTTTTGGGGCCACCATTCATGGTCCAACGCAGACAAGTTGGGGCATTGAGGGACCTAGAATGGCACAGGTTCTACTACCTTCAACACATTTGTTTCTGATGACACCCAGAACGTGGTGGAGCTGGAGCCAGCTGGAGAGAAGAAAGTACAGGGAGAGGAAGGATGGGAAGTGTTGAGGGTGGGGCCTAGAGGTGGAGCCTCCCCTTTGCCCACATCCCTTTGGCCAGAATTCAGTCACATGGCCACAAAGAGGTGCAAAGCAGCCTGTGAAGTGGTGCCTTCCCTGTAATTTTCTTGTTGATTTGTAGTTCATTTTTCATCTGTGTTCTTTATATCAGGAAAATAGCTCTTTCCGGTCTGTTACCTGTATTTCTAACCTGTCTGGGTTAGAAATTTGGGTTAGCCAAATCCAGCCTGCTCCCAGATTTTTAAAAAAATTATTCCCAGCTTTTATAAAGGCTACAAATAAATATTAGGTCACATTTATCAACAATGACTCAGATGTTTCTTTCTATTGAATTGACCATAACATTTCTAAAGTTCTGCAATGGCCAACAGAACATAGGAAGACATTTCTTTAGGCTCCTGCTTGAAACCAACAGCTCCATCAAACTGTTAACCTTGATTCAGGGCCAATTCTCCCATTTTTATACTGTCTGTGAACTAAGAATGACTTTCACATTTTTTTAAATTGGGAAAACATTTTGTGACATGTAAAAATTGTATGAAATGTGGATTTCCGTGTCCATAAACCACGATTGATGGGGCATAGTCACACTCACTCACTTACATATTGTCATACTACAAAGGCAGAATTGAATAGTTGCTACAGAACCTACATGGTCTGAAAAGCCAAAAACATTTACAGAAAATGTTTGCTGATCCTTGGCTTAGAGCGTGGACTCCGAATCCAGACCCCTTGGGTCTGTAACTGCCCTCACCACTTCACAAACGTGACCTCCCTGGAGCTTAGCTTCCCTATCAATAAAACAAAGATGGGAACAGTACCAACCTTTTAGAGTCATGGTGGGATTAAATGGGTTGACATTCGAAAAGTACACAGAACAGTGCCCACACGTCATCAGTACCATGCGATTGTGAATTATAATATCCTCCATTAAAAAGAAATACTTAATTTTGGCATCTCCAAATACAACGGTTTTCCTCTTATGATTTGTGCTCCTGGGGTTTTATTGAAGAATTTTTTCAGTATCCATGGGTCACAAAGATATTCTTTCATATTTTTCCTATTATCTTTATAGTTCCATGCTTCTTTACTCTACCTAGAGTCCATCTTCATATATGGTGTATGTAAAAGTTGCAGTTGTTTTTGTTTTCTTTTTGTTTCCCCGCACAATCCCTCATCGATCCATCCTTGCCCCATGGCCTCGCAGCTCCCCTAATAATGGATCAGGTCCCTATGTGCACAGAGGTCTGTTTCTGTTCTTCCTTGTAACTACCGTTCTTCCATCTGTATCTGGGGTTCTTCATGCTATGGTAATTACTAAGGCTAGAAGGTAAGCTCCCTGAGGTCAGGGCACATTATTTCATTCACCAATGTGCCCCAAGTGTCCAGAAGAGTTTCTGGCACACAGCAGGTGCACTAAAAATATAGTGAAATGTCTTAATACCAGATGACCTGAACTAGAATTTATTTCACTACCTACTGCTGCTAAGAATTTGTTTTCCAAGAGATTGTGTACCCGGGGACTCCTCTCCTTCCTGGACAGTTTAGGGGTTCGAACAATTCAGCCAGATCAGGAGAACTATATGGATTCGGTTTCCTAGCTTTCAGGGGGCTCTGACTCAGACTGGCTCCCAAGGCAACCGATAGGAAACAAATGGAGGCTGTCCCTGCAATTCCTTAAAGGTAGGGTCTCCCCAGCTCTCACTTCTATTGAGAGGCACCTCCTTTGGGAAGAATTACTTCCCCTCCCCTCCTCCACATACCTCACCCCACCCTTCCTTCTCTGCAGTCCAGCCCTCCCTGATCCCTCCTCCATCTCTCTCCCTGTATTATGAATGAACACCAGATGGATTCATCGCCAAATCCTCTTTCCCAGGGTAGAACCTGGCACACAGTGAGAACTTATAAAAGACTGGTTGAATGGATGAATGTTGAAAACTACCAACTCGATCCTCATATCCAGTGTTTTAACCCAGTAGCCCTCAATTTTGGCTATACTTTGTAATCACCTGAAGAGCTTTAAAAAGTGCCTGATACCTGGTTTGCACCCCCAAGAGATTGCGATTTAATTGTTCTGAGGTGTCAGGATTTATAAAATTTCCCTGAGTGATTCAAATATGCATTCCAGGTTGAGAACCTCTGGCTTATCCTGTCCTTGAAGCTCCTGTTATCCTTTGCTTCAACCTCTCTGAGGCCAAGCAGTCTGGGCTGTAACATGGGGTTAATTAAAATTATATACTTAAGGGCTTGCTACTTCAAATGAAATCCACCGACTCCAGACCTGCTGAATCAGGATCCACATTTCAGCAAGCTGCCCTGTGGATGTGTCTGCAGATGGAAATAGAGTCACTGCTTTAGGGGATTTCGAAGACTGAGATAGTTAAGTATTATGATTATATAATGAATTTTATTTAATGATTGTATAAGTCTGGCATGTAAGAGGCATGCATTGAATGAACAGTCCTCCCAACAGTCCCTTGATTTAGGGGTGATTATTTCCATGTTACACGAGGAAATCAACGTTCAGATGATATTGGATACACAGGTTTCACTGGTAACCACTAGGGACGTCGGGTATGTGGGTATGTGTGCTGGAAAGGTCTGGAGACAAGAGCGCAGTTAGGAACCTCCCGAGTGGTGGAGACCAGCGAGGCCCCTCACCCAGCCCGGGGCCCCGCTCCGCGACGCGGGGCAGCTGGACCCACGATCCCAGGCAGTAACATGGTTCTGCAGCCTTCGCATGTCTCTCACCGCCTCCACGATCCTCAGAGCCAAGCTCTGGCCACTCCAGCTGGATACAGGGAGGAATGGCCGCAACGGGGGCTTAAGAGGGGTTGCTCAAAATCACGGCATTGGATTGGGAACCAGAAAAGCAGGGTTTCGTTCTTTCCTCTCTAACTTAGACCTGGTAAGAACAGGACAACTTGTTCCAGCTCAGTGAGCCTATTTCCATACCGGCAAAAAGACAAGAATACTGACATAATGTGTGAAACTCAAATGGGGTAGTGTGTGAAAGCGCTTTGGAACGAAACCCACGACGGGAATATGCGTTTCCGGGTAGAAACAGAAGTGACGCAGTCATTTTTCTTCAGCGTAATGGCGCGTTTCCTTAAGTTTGGCTGCTGCCGAACGCCGTAGATCTCGTGCAGTACAAACCCTTTGCCGGCTTCGCAGAGGCTTTTCATTAATTTTGAATGCAGCCACTCGCCGTAGAGCCTGTACTCTAGGCCTCCGAAGCCGACGTTGAGATCAGAACCAACCCTAGGACAGAAGGAGCATGCGCGAAGTGGCGCCGACAGCCTGCCCCTCGTCCGGACGTCGGCCGCGGGCACGCGCTCGCACGCCGGAAGAGGCGGGGCCAAACAGCCTTTATATATAGTGCGCAGGCTGCGGCCTGACCTCTACCGGCGGCGCACGGCGACGTGATGGTACGTGTTCTTGTGTGTGCTAGGTCTTTAGCTCGGGCGTCGGCGTGGCGGAATCCGCGGCGCATTTTCGCCATCACTGCCTGGTAGGCCGCAGGGCTCAGCAGTAAGAGCACAGTGGGCTTAGCAGGTGCTGAGGCCGGGCCTATTTCTCGAGACAGAGACGCGTGGAAGTTCGGTCTCGGCCCCTTTGGTCGACCTTGAAGTCCAAGTCCAGATATTCCAGCTCTGTCTATTGCATGGGTTATTTCTGGGCCTCTTGGTTGTACCAGTTTAAGTTCTAAGTAGGGGGACTTGAGCTCTTCGTAATCTTGCAAAAGAAGAGGCTGGCCGGAGTGGTAGGTACAGTTAACTAGGGCCACTGGAAATCCCAAAAAGTACACATGATGAACTTATTGACGGGCGGACAGAGAACTCTGTGCTGATTGTCAACGTTCTGATTGGGTTCTAGTGTCCCGTGTTAGCCTACCTTCTAATGGAGCTGTACCCACTTGCTCTATCGGATGACCCAGGGCAATTTTATGTATCTGCATTGTTGTCCACGAATAGTCAATAACAGCGTAAGAATTTGACTTGAGGTTTCAGCTCCAAATTGACTTGTTCCTGGAAAAGTACCTAATCCAGCCTGTGAGCCCGAGTTTGGATGTTGGGTTAGGATCCTGCATGGCTGAGAGTCCCCTCAGGGTTTGGGCAGCTGGGGGCAGGAGAAGAATTTGGATGTTAAGTGTTGGTTGCTTTCTTGTAGTCCCACAGGAAGTTCTCTGCTCCCAGACATGGGTCCTTGGGCTTCTTGCCTCGGAAACGCAGTAGCCGGCACCGTGGGAAAGTGAAGAGCTTCCCCAAGGATGACTCTACCAAACCTGTCCACCTCACCGCCTTCTTAGGCTACAAGGCCGGCATGACCCACATTGTGCGGGAAGTCGACAGACCAGGATCCAGTATGTATTTTCTCCAAGCCGTGGTGGTGAGAAGCTGGAAATGGTTAGAGAGCAGACTTCAGAACAATGAATATTTCCATCTTATAAATAATTCACCCCCCACTCTTTGGCAGGGGTTCAGTTGAAATCAGGGAATATGATGGCGGTTTAGTTGCCAAGAAGAGCCAGTGCATAGAGAAATTGGTAGCTTTGGGAGAACGGAGTGGCCCAAGCTGGAATAGAAACATGTTCGTACAAGAACAGGTTGATAGCCGTGGGCCTCACCTAAAAGTTTGAATACCTACTTTGTTGGTTATGGTAAATTTCAAAGTAGAAAAACAAAGGGAACGTTGAGCACTGGCTAGGGTTTAAAACACAGATGTGCAGCTGAGTGGAGAATGAACAGTCCTGGGAATACAGAGTATGTGTGGCCCTCCTGAGATAACGCTCTGATTTGATGCAAGTTGCTCCCACGGCCTGAACAGCCACTACTATAAACCAGTTCCCCTTGGTCACACACAATGCCCCATGCTTTGAGTTGTCAGGGACTTCAGGCTGATGACCTGGTTTCTTTGCAGAGGTAAACAAGAAGGAAGTTGTGGAGGCAGTGACCATTGTAGAGACCCCACCCATGGTGGTTGTAGGCATCGTGGGCTATGTGGAAACCCCTCGTGGCCTCCGAACCTTCAAGACGGTGTTTGCTGAGCATATCAGTGATGAATGCAAAAGGCGCTTCTACAAGAACTGGTAAGGGTGAAGCTGGGCAGATCCTAGGGTATGGGTTAGAAGAAGGGGGCCCCTGCAGGGGAGGGAGTGCTCTGGTCCAGGGCTACTTGCCTCTTGATCAGAACAGTGCCTGGGGATAGATCCGCCTTGGAATGACCGTTGGTGTTCCTGAGCCGGAAGCAGCGCGCCTCCCTTGATTCAGTCACTGTTCAGTTTAGTGGGTCTGGGTTGTTTTGGGGCTGAGGATACAGTATTCTCTTGGTTACTGGAAGGAATTGAGAGCCAGCAGCAGTGTAATTCCACTGCCACTCCTCCTGCCTTGGGAAGATGGTTCCACAAGAACTCCCTGGCTTGAATTGTCCATTTTCTCCCTCTATTCAGTTAATGGTATTCTCCCCAAGTTAAGAATGGAGTTTTCTAATTTAAAAGGCTAAGCGGAGCCAGAATTGGTATCTTCTGAATGCTCATGACTGATATTAACCTTGTGGACCTCTGCTCAGCTCCGCTCGGCGCTGCCTGATGAGCTGCCTTCAGGCTCCTCTTGCCGGTGGAAAAGGCTCCTTAGAAGCCGGCAATGAGCCCCATCCCCTCGTGGTGCCAGTGTGCCTTCCGCTCACCTCTCCCTGGAGAGGTGATGAAGGCTTGGCCCCGGCCCCCTTCCCAACTCTGCTCTGCTCCTGAAGGCATAAATCTAAGAAGAAGGCCTTCACCAAGTACTGCAAGAAGTGGCAGGATGATGATGGCAAGAAACAGCTGGAGAAGGACTTCAGCAGCATGAAGAAGTACTGCCAGGTCATCCGCGTCATTGCGCATACCCAGGTGAGCATCCGTGGTGCTGTCCCAAAGGGCTTACGTGGACCATCCCTTCCTCTCCTGCCTTTGGAGACAAAACCTGAGCAATGGTGGATCTTGTGGCCTATTGGTACATTTTTGGAGTATTGGTTATCTTCTGTATTTTGTGCAGTTTCGGGATTCTGGGAAGGGTGAGACTTTTTTTTTCAGGTTCCTTTTACTTAGTTTAGGAGATAAGCCAGTCAGCTATCCGGGTTGCTTGAAATTACACAGTGCCACAACCCAGCCACTGGCCTTCCTCGGGGCCTGGGTTCCTGGGGTACTTCGTTAAGGGCGCACTGGTCTTTGCCTGAGAAGGCAGAGGTTTTTCATTTGCCAGTAGAGGGCACTGTTTCTCCACTGGCCATACTTAGGAAAATTCATTCTTTCAGCTGGTTGACTCATGGTTAGCATTGTGAAATGCCTCCCTGAAAGGACTCAAGAGTGAGGTGTTGGGCTTTCTGTGAGCTGATGAACCCCCTTGGTGCTTGGTACTTCTACTTTTGGGTCTAGTTCCAGGTGGTTAGTTGTTACCCTGTGTCCCCATCACTGCCCTGAGTTGCCTGCTCAGCTGTGTGAAGTAGGCATTCTCTTGCTCTGTTCCACTACTGAAGAAAAGTTTTATTGGGTGATGCTGGGTATATCTTTAAAGACTTACGCTTCAGTGCATTTCCTAGTTTAATCTTTGAAGCTTGACTCAGTAAGGTCCTCACATATAAGTGGCTTGGTAATAGAGCCAGGAAAGCCAAGTAAAGTAGGGCGTCCACAGCGGAGCTGGGTCAGGCAGGGTTGGTGTTTTATTGAAGGTGCTCGTGGTAGGGGAGCAGGCAGGATTGTACCTGGTGTAGGGAATAGAGCTGTAGTCAGGAAGGTCCTTTGATCTTTTGTTAAAGAGGTTCAGAGTGGCTTGTTTAGAGTTGGCTTGTGTTTTTGACATCAGACTGTGTAACCCGGATCCAAATCTTGTAGAGCTTGAAACTCCATTCACCTCTCCCTTCCAGATGCGTCTGCTTCCTCTGCGCCAGAAGAAGGCCCACCTGATGGAGATCCAGGTGAATGGAGGCACTGTGGCTGAGAAACTGGACTGGGCCCGTGAGAGGCTGGAGCAGCAGGTGCCCGTGAGCCAAGTGTTCGGGCAAGATGAGATGATCGATGTTATCGGGGTGACCAAGGGCAAGGGCTACAAAGGTGAGCGTCACGGGCCCGTGGCGCTGTGGTTGGCTAGCCTCAGGGACCCTCAGGCTAGCCTCGGGGACGGGTCGTGGGCCCAGCTGTTCAGTGATGAGGCTGTGGAATGAGCGCCGGGCACGGTGCCCGATTCAGACTGAGGAAACATTCCATGCTGCCTTCCTTCTGAGAATAGCTCTGTGGTTACATGCCTGGGGTAGTGTCTGGGGCTGGCGCCCTCTGCCGTGAACTGAATCATACATCTGACTCTTATCATTTGCAGCTTACTGTAGATAGCAAAAGAGAATTTAGGGCTAGGCCCTGTGGTGGGAAACAAATGCTGGTTTGCTGCTTCCCCAAGGCATCTGCTGCTTTCCTAATTTAGAATTTAGGTCAAAGCAAGTAGTATTCAAGTTGGTAGAAATGAGGGGAGAGGTCATGGGGATTTGAGGGTGACACTCAGATTAGATACCTCCTCAGATGTACTTTATTCTTGTGTGATTGTGATTTTACTCACAGCAGAAGGGCCAGCTGGGTGAGTGCCGGGTTCCTCTGGGTACAGATGTCCCCGTAACGCATGTTGTGTGTGTTCCAGGTGTTACCAGCCGCTGGCACACCAAGAAGCTGCCTCGCAAGACCCACCGAGGGCTGCGCAAGGTGGCCTGTATTGGGGCATGGCATCCTGCCCGTGTAGCCTTTTCTGTGGCTCGTGCTGGACAGAAAGGCTATCACCATCGCACTGAGATCAACAAGAAGGTGAGGAGTGTCAGCTGTGCTTCCTGGGGCTCAGGAAGGTAACCCTAGGCATTGAGTGGACCTCGAGTTTTTGGAAGTCACGTGCTTCGTACAGTGCCGTGTCATCATCTTATACGAGGGCGAATCATTTGGCTTTTTTTCCCCCCTCTGCTCTGTACTTGGGGTCCCCACCTTGTTACTTGGACTGTGGTCACAGCTGCTTTCCCACACCCTACTCTTTTGCAGGCAGGCCAGCCCAGTGTGGGTTGGCTTTGACCCTGCCCCCAGCCCACCTACTTTTTGAGGTTTACGCAAGTTCTTCTTTTTCAGATCTACAAGATTGGCCAGGGCTACCTCATCAAGGACGGCAAACTGATCAAAAACAATGCCTCCACCGATTATGATCTGTCTGACAAGAGCATCAACCCTCTGGTAAGGAATGGCGGGGTGCTGCAACCCTCCTCTGGCAGACATCCCCTCTCCCATTCCCCTGAAGCCTGCAGGTCTTAATGAATGGCCTGTGGGGATTGAGGTGCTGCCAGGGCCTGGTTGATCGATCCATGGGATGTTTGCAGGGCCTGACAAGTTCCTTGGATGTCTGGGTTGGTGGGTTGGTGTCGAGGTGACTCTTCCTCCTAACCTGACAGGCGTTATGTCACCTGTCTCCAGCTCATATTCTTGTTTACCCTTTGATCTTGTTTTTTTCCCCCAGGGTGGTTTTGTCCATTATGGTGAGGTGACCAATGACTTTGTCATGCTGAAAGGCTGTGTGGTGGGGACCAAGAAGCGGGTACTTACCCTCCGCAAGGTGAGCCTCGGGCCCTCTGGGTGGGTGGCACATGCTCTCAGCAGCCCACACACCTGCCAAGCAGATGACTGAGGAGCATGGCCAGACACATAGGGCCTTGCCTTCTTGGGGGATTGAAAGGGGTGGGAACATTGCCACTGTTAACACTAGCTTTCAAAGTCCTGAGAGGAGATAATACTCCGTTTGGCCCACTAGACAAATTCCTTGTCTGCTTGGTGCCTCGGGGAGCTGGGTTTAGTCAGGCCTCACTCATGCCGGAAGAGCGCTTTACTCCGGGGATAGGCCCACTTTTGCCCCTAGAGTCAATCACATGGTTTCTCAAATAGGGGTAATTGATGCTGAGAAAGGCCCGGCTCCTCAACTGTCCCTTCTCCCCACAGTCCTTGCTGGTGCAGACCAAACGCCGGGCCCTGGAGAAGATTGACCTCAAGTTCATCGACACCACCTCCAAGTTTGGCCATGGCCGCTTCCAGACCATGGAAGAGAAGAAGGCATTCATGGTGAGCACCCCTACTTGCTCTCAGCCTGAGGTTGGGGTGGCTGCCATCTGTCAGCCTGTTCCCCTCCCTGCCTTTGCTCCCCACTCTGTTCGGGGAAGTTGGTGCAGGAAGACCAGCACTTGGGCTGGGAGGAGCCTGAGGGTGGTCCTCGTAAGGGGATCGCGTCTGGGAACTCTAGGGTATTGGTCTGGCTGTCTCTGCCTCTAACCTTAATCACCACCTCTCTCCACAGGGACCACTTAAGAAAGACCGAATTGCAAAGGAAGAAGGAGCTTAATGTTAGGAACAGATTGTGCAGCTGGTGCGGTCTCAATAAAAGATTTATCAGTTCATGTCTGCACCTTTTGTTCAGGGAAGCAGCCCAGGACTGGGAGGGTGGAAGTTGCACTCAAAAACCACCATCAGCTGTGGGTTGGTGCCTCATGGAGGGAGCCCTATGCTAAGAACATAAGCCTACCTTTTTTAAGGCCTTCCCCACTGACCTACCAAGAGTTGACGCTGGGGGATGGGGTGGGGTGGCTGCAGAGCCTGGGTCTGTCCCTGGGCTTGAAAGGCAATGTGGATCAGCAAGATTGGTGCAGATGTGCAAGGGTAAGATGGCTGGGCCTCTGCTGTACAGGTTGGCTCTCTTTGAACAGCTGGAATGCGGCATGCAGAGGTGATGAGAAGGCAATGAAGTGCCTTTGGTTAGCACAGCAGGACTACTGTATGCGCAAATAATCCAGTGCTGGCAGGTCCCAGCTGAGGCTTGACTAGGTCCTGGTTGAGAAGACGTAGTGGGAGGTAGTTAATATGAGCTCCCAGCTTTCCCGGATCCCACAGAGTCCATTGTGACACCTGTGCAAATGAGAAAGGGGTTGTTTAGTTGTCACAGGTGGCAGCAGGGCACCTGATTCTCTACTTTCTGTGAGCTCTAGGGGATGAGTTGTCCATTTTGGGTTGGGGGTCTGCCTGTTTCCAGTACTGCTTAGTTGGCTTTGCTGGGCTCCAGGGTGGTACGTGAGGGCAGGCTTTGGCTCATACTGGTCTGTTTGCTGACCCAAATGGCATGGCTTCTTGACTCCAAGATGCCCTCCTGTCCAATGTTCAGTAAGTTGTTGGCTTTGCCACCTTTAGGCTCAAGCTGTTTTCTCACTTGACTTATTCCCTGGTCCCAGTTTGATTCTGACCTCCATTCACTGCCTGTGACTGGCTGGTCATTTCCCCTTCCCCTCTGAGCTGCTTGAAGCTGGGGTCCACCACAGCTGAAGTAGCGGGAGCAAGCCAGATGGTAGGAGGGCTCAGGATGTGTGTGAGGCACATGGTAACTTTCAAGGAAGGTCAGTGCAGCTGAGGAGATGGCCTGTTGCTCTTCTGGGAGTAGGAATGAGGTAAGCTCTTAAATCCAAGGTCTTGGGGCCTGGAGAGTGGTTCCAGAGGGGGTACTTTGGGGAACCTCAGCTTGGGGTCCTGCATCAGTCTCTGTCCACCCAGCCCCTTTGCTGCCAGGCTTTAGCAAGCTCAGCATGGGGCTGTAGGAGAGCCTCCATGCTTGCAGCTCTCTGATGGGGGAGGACCCCAGGGGCCGCTGCTCCCACGCGTGGCTCCTCTGCACCCTGCTTCTGGAGGGGCCGCAGCTGCACTTCAGGCCCCAGTCGCCAGGGGGTGAGAGTGCGCAGCTCCTGGCTGGACCACAGTTCAGCAGACCTGGGCGCTGAGTTCTCTCCAGGGTTGGGGAGTATCCCTTTTGTCTGTAGGATCTCCGTGGATGCCTCGCAGCTCTGGGAACTAGGGTGTAGCCTCTTTGACCCGGGAAAGGATGGCCTGGAGGGAGGCGGGACCAGCGTTAGCCTGGAATCCAGACTGAACCCAAGCTCCTGGATGCCTGGCTTGGGCTCTGCCTCTTGGGGAGCCTCTGGCAGTCTGCCCTGGTAGGCAGAACGTGGTGGGATTCCCTGAGCTGGGCAAGGAACCCTTCCCGTCTCCACCTTAGCCTGTGTCGGTCTCTGTTGGGCCTCCCTGAGCCTTACGCGGGCCCTGGACCCTGGCTCTGCCCAGTTGTAGGTATGACCAGATAACCCTGGGGATCTGGATTCCAGAGGACATGGGCCGTCTAGGGGCAGAAGAGGGCAGTGCGCCTGCTTCCGGGCTGAGAACTCACACACAAGCCGACACTGAAGATGCGCCCACAGTCCCCAGGTGGTGGCTGGCACCGCACCTGTCTCTGTCCCTGCATGTGTGGCCCGGGCACAGAAGCCTTGTCCGGGGCAGGCTTATTTGGCAAGGGTCTGAGCCCTTGGCTGCTGACTGTCCCCTCGTCCCCACCCTTCCTGTCTCTTGCTATGGCCCTGGCTCGAGGGGTGACCCACAGCCCCAAACAGCCCCAATCCTCAAGCTCCTCTCCTGTGAAATGGCGACAGCCCCACCTCCACGGTGGCGGTGGCGGGTAGTGAAGAGCAGATGAGGAAGGACACGTGGAAGGCCCGTGGGGGGAGGGGGCGATAGCCCGGGGCAGGGAGCCAGCAGGTGGGGGGCAGCTTCTCTCACTCACTCACCCATTCTAGACACACAGGTGGTGGGGAAACCGGTGAGCTCCGTCCCTTCTCCCAAGGAGCTGGTTGGAGGAGGCAGACAAGAGACGCATAAATCAAGACAGGAATTTTGGAAGTGTGAATGCTGCGTAGAAACCAAACAGGCCACAGGGACTCAGTGACGGGCCCGGGATGGGGACAAGGCTTCTGGGCTCGATCTGAGCTCCTGAGGGAGGCAGCATCCCCTAACCGTGGAAGGGTCTGCACGGGAGCTCCCTGAGGGCCGGCCTGGGCCTGCCTTGTCCACTTCCGGACCCCTCAGGCCTCCCCAGGACAGGCTTGGCCTGTAGTGGGTGCTCAATAACTGTGGGGTCTCTGTGTCTCTGGGACGCCACGTCTGTGTGTCCGTGTGTCTGAGGGGTCTTGAGCATTCCTAGAGCCTGCGGGGAGAGGGCGGCCGGGTCTGTCTCTCACAGTCGGTGCCTGTGCATGTCTCCGGGGGCGCGTCTCCCAGTGTCTGTTGGCATGTGCTTCCTGTCATATTTTCCTCTACCAGAACCCCCAGACAGGCCTCGTTGGAATCCTGCGGCGACAGAACAAGGAGCTTCATTCCATTCCTTCTGGAAAAAAAAAAAAAAAAAACACCAAGAAGAAGAAGAAAGGAAAGAAAAAAAAATACCTGCTGGGAATTTCTGAGCAAGTGGGAACAGGGAGGTGGCAGGAGCCACCATTGCCTTAAAAGGTACGACAGAGAAGGTGGCTTGGCTGAGCTCACCTGGCGGTGGCCCTTGGTAGTAGAGCAGTGGGCAGCTGGCTGCCACCCCCTAGGCTCCCTCCAAAGTGCTCTGCAACCTGGGTCCTGGCTGGCAGCATCTCCAAGTGAAGGCTGCCCTGCTGGGTCTGTGTGCCCCTCGCCCCCCAGTACGTTCCGGCAGCCTCACCCCTGCCCACGGGTTCTCAGCATGCAGCCGCCTCTCTGCAACCCTCCGTGTGGGGCCCCCCAGTGCAGCCTTGCACCCCACTCGAGGCATGATGACTCCCCAGACTCTGCCCTGGCCCAGCCGCCTGGCCTGCACCCAGGAGCCCAAATGGCTTTGCTTTTCCTTTTGGGACCAGGCTCAGCTGTCCAGGACAGGCCTCTGACGAGTGGGGGTGGGGGCTGACTCAGACCTCATAGTGGGCCAGAGAGTAATGTCCAGGGCCCAGGAGGAGGGGAGCAGCATCTGGGAACCTCCTGGGGGCTTATTCACACTTCAGAGTCATTCAAATGTCAGAATTATTTCTGCATCTTTGCACCCACCAACTCCAGGAATCCCCCTGTGCTGTCCAGCACCTGAATTCTCCAGCCCCTCCCTCCCAAAAACAGCACTCACAGTTACTCTCCTTGGTACCAGGGTCAGTGCCGGGGCCGGCAGGTGGCAGTGACAGAAGATACCTCACTCTGTGTCAGCCGCAGTTCTGAGAGTGTCACACGTAGAGCCCCAGAATTTTCAGGTTTACCTTTGAGGCAGGTACTATTATTACCCCATTTTACAGGTGAAGAAACAGGCTCAGAAATGACAAGTCACTGGCCTGAGAAATAGGAAACTCATTTGTTGAGCACCTACTGTATGTCAAGCCTTGTGCTGGTCCTTTTCAAAGTTGCTTAGTTTCATCCTTACAATCACTATTCTTATTTTGCAGATGGGAAAAACAGGGCCCAGAGAGGCTCAGCAGTTCCCCTGAGCTCATACAGCTAGAACATGCCTTGCTGGGCACTTCACAGACTGTCTTGTTGAATGATCATACAGAAGCTCTGTGAGTGGGCCCTTTGTCATCATCCCATTTTCACAACGAAGAAATCGAGTAATGAAGAGGCTAAGTACTGGCCCCAAGGTTAGGCTTTCAGGAGTGGTGAAGCAGGGATTCGAAACTGGCCTCCAGAAGGTGCCTCCCAGCAGCCCCCGCAGCACGCCACATCCCTCTGCACCCATGTTCGTGGGCTTGAACCCTGGGCCCCACTTTCTGTCTAGTTGCAGGAGGGTTGCTGGTGGGGGCCCCCCAGTCTCGCAGGGCCCAGAGCCCCGGCTGCTGGCCTCGGGCTCCACGTGACTATGGAGAAGTGACTCCTCCTGCCCGCTCTGCCACCCGAGCCTCATGCAGCCCAAGCCTGGGTGCTAAAGATAGGCGGCCCCGCCGACTTCCCCATGCTCTCCCCACCGCCGCCTGCACCCCCATGGGCTCTCCAGCGGGCTCCGGCCCCCACGGCCGACTCCTCAGGGCCTGGTGCCCCAGCCTCAGGCATAGACGGGGTCCCAGGGCCGGGCCCACCTGGCCCTCATCTCACCCACTTCTCTCACCATTTTGAGACAGAGGACCAAAGCATCGAGGGCCACCAGCTCCCATCCACACCAGCACCTGCGACACACTTGCATGGCAACAGGAGGGCCCATTAAGACATCCTGCTACCCACGTTGGTCTCTGGGTCTGTCTCCATGTGCGGTCGAAGCACTTACACCGGGGAAGTCGGCAGACACGACAAATCAGGGCTTCTCTTCCAGAGAGCTGGTTGTTAACACTTCAGCCCTGTCCTTGCGCTCCTTCACGTGTCCTGTTTGCAGAACCCAACTGGAAACTGGGAGCTGAAGGAGATGGGTTGAAGCAGACCCTGGAAGTCAGCTTCCTGGGGGCACAAAGCAGGGCAGAGGAGGGTGGACAAACAATCGGAGGGACAGACAGAGGACCTACTGCCGAGACTTTGGTGTTTGCTTCCTTGGTCCCAGGTGCTTTTTTTTTTAATTAATCTATTTATTTATTAAACATAACCACATACAAACACAAACATTCTTACCAGATGATCATTCCATTCTTGATATATAACCAGCAATTCACGGTGTCATCACATAGTTGCATATTCGTCATCATGATCTTTTCTTAGAACATTTGCATCAATTCAGGAAAAGAAATAAAAAACAGAAAAAAAATTCATACAGACCATACCCCTTACACCTCCCTTTCATTGGTCACTAGCATTTCAATCTATTAAATTTATTTTAGCATTTGTTCCCCCTATTATTTATTTATTTTTAATCCGTATGTTTTACTCATCTATTGGTAAGGTAGATAAAAGGAGCATCAGACACAAGCTTTTCACAATCACACAGTCACATTGCGAAAGCTATATCATTATACAATCATCAAGAAACGTGGCTACTGGAACACAGCTCTGCATGCTTTTCTTTTCTAAGCACTTGACGTGTATGGTCCATCAAAGGCAGGGCCCTCCCCTGCTCAAAAGCCATCCATGGCTCCACATTGCACATTCGTCTAATTCTATATCAACAACCTGTAGTAAGCACCTACTATGTGGTGCTTTAGTGTGGCGTTCAAGGCCTCCTGACTATGCGTTGGTGCCCTCATCGGGAATCGGGGTGGGGTCTTTGGGAACGAGTGGACAGTGGAGGGGGGCTGGAGGGCTGCATCCTGGTCAGTCTCTTCCCAGTACCTGGGCACCCCTCTTGAGGCTTTCCCTAGGACTGTGCCACCCATTGCTTCACTGGCCTACTCCTCACATCTGGGTGGGGCAGGCGTTAGAAGGACCCCCATTTCACAGAGGAGGAAACTGGGCTCTGCACCCAGACTCTGAGCTCGTGGACCTGGAGAAGGGAAAGGAGAGGAAGCCTCTAATAGATGCGGGAGGCCAGTGCCTCAGAGCTTCCTCACAGGCTGTTCCCTCTGCCTGGAATGCTTATCCCTCTTTTGCACCCTGTGTAACTCCAACTCACCCTTATGGACTCAATTCCAATGGCACCTCTTCATGGAGGCCCCCTGTCTCCCCGAGCCTGCGTCTGAGTCCCCTGGAGTTCACAGTTTCTGCACCCCCTACTTCTCCCTCGCCACCCTTGCCAATCCCATCGTCATTTTCATCGCTTTCGGCTCCATGTCCATCTTCACAGCCTGATGGTAACTTCCTTGAGCCAGGGGCTGTCACTCTCCTGCTGTTCTTGTGCTCTCTGACCCAGCAGCACTGAGCACATAGTAGGTGCTCACTGACCCAGCAGCACTGAGCACATAGTAGGTGCTCACTAACTATTGGTTGAAAGACCAGTTGATGGAAGGTGGGGGAACAAACAAGTATCAGGATGGATGAGGTGGTTTGCCCTCGTAACCTCGGTGGTCAGGGCAGCGTGGCATGTGGATCCCGGGTCCTGCTTCTGGGGCAGTATGTGCCAGCTTTTTTTTTTTTTTTACATGGGCAGGCACTGGGAATCGAACCCAGGACTCTGGCATGGCAGGCGAGAACTCTGCCACTGAGCCACTGTGGCCCACCTTCCTGCCAGCTCTTATCTGCACTCTTTCTGCAGTTGCGCCTTCTGGCCAGGTTTCCTGCTTTCAGCCTGGACCCCTGTGTCTGCTCTCCATCCAGCAGCTGGGGTGATCCTGTTAAAACTTGAGACAAATGAAATGATCTAAAATTGAGAGTGTTGACGGACTGTTAACTTTGGGCATTATACATGATGCCTAAGGAGCGGAGGTGGCAGAGGATGCACTGTCTGAGAAGTAGACTGGCAAATGATGGTGTAGACATGTGATCGAATATTGTGCTGCTA
Source organism: Myrmecophaga tridactyla (assembly GCA_004026745.1). Taxonomy (NCBI): domain Eukaryota; kingdom Metazoa; phylum Chordata; class Mammalia; order Pilosa; family Myrmecophagidae; genus Myrmecophaga; species Myrmecophaga tridactyla. The sequence continues at coordinate 24,988 of PVIY010035208.1, forward strand.
CAAAAAAGGAACGAAGTTGTGAGGCATACAACATTGTGAATGAACCCGTGGGACATTTGGTGGGGCAAAATAAGCCAGAAATAAAAGAGAAAATACTATATGATCTCTTTAGAAAATATTTATAAGAGAAAAGAGGCCTGGATTGTAAGCTTGAACAGCAGTCACATTTCGTCAGAGTGGTCATTGTTATTTCTGGATTTTGAGAGACTGTTTTATATATATTTGAGAGGCTGTTTTATATATGTATAACCTGGTATTTAGAGATAAAAATGAAGCTGATCAGGTCAGGATTAAGATAATTCAGAATACAAGGGTAAGGAAGACATTGTCTATATTTTAGAACCTCATCTACTTTTTGAGATGAAAGGAAGAAAGGTTTATTTTGTCCAGAACCTAAATTTTCTGCAGCACATAACTTAACTCAACCTGTCTGGATAGATCATTTAAACAACCCAAACACAGGGAGTCCAGAATAAGAATGAGGGTCTTTAATCTTGTGTAGCTTAATGTAATGCCTGGATTCCGGAGTATAATAAGCAGATAATAAAAAAATATTGGGAAAGTCCTTGATGGATGGGAGAAAAAATATGGAACCATTTAACTTTACCACCGGGGAAACCCCTGATACACTCAAATCAATAGGCCAAGCCGTTGATCATGAGGCTTGCTCTTGTGAAGTTTATGAATGTAGTGGAGCAGCTTGGCCTACCTATAGGTATGCCCAAGAGATACCTCTGGAGGACCTCTTTTGTTTTTCAGATGTGGCCTCAGTCTCTCTAAGCCCAACTCTGCAAGTGAAATCATTGCCCTCCCCACTATGTGGGACATAACATCCAGGGGTGAAAGTCTCCCTGGCGGTGTGGGAGATGACTCCCAAGGATGAGTCTGGCCCTGGCATCATGGGATCAAGAATGCCATCCTGACCAAAAGGGGGAAAAGAAATGTAGCAAAATAAGGTATCAGTGGCTGAGAGAGTTCAAATAGAGTCGAGAGGCTACTCTGAAGGTCACTCTTATGCAAGCTTCAGTTAGACATAGCACCTATCATAACTTGCCAAACCCCAACCCAAACCACTCCAGCCAACCCTAAAGAATATCTAGGGCATTATATAAGATTCTACAAAGCTTCCATGCACTGGGGTAACTCTCCAAAACCTACAACCTCCAGATGGGTTTCTGGACCAGATAAGTCCTGAAATGCAGAGGGGCCAGCCTCTCCAGAAAGTCAGCTAGTTGCATACCCCTATCCCATATTATCAGCATGAAAAAGTCAGAATGGGTATAGCCAAATACCCCTAAAGAGTGGGAGAAAGATCAAAAGTGATGGTGGAGTTATATAGAGAAGGTAAGCTTTAACATGTGAGTATGGGTGCTGAATCATTATACAGATATTTATTTTAATCTCCAGTATCTTCGAGCAGCTAGAAATAAAAACTTAAAATTGTGGAATTGAAACACATAACAAACTCTGAAATCTGTTCTACAACTAATTGCTGCAATGTTGCTCTGAAATTTATTGCTTTTTTGTGTATGTTATTTTTCACACA
>PVIY010035209.1:0-26462 GCA_004026745.1 Myrmecophaga tridactyla
GGAATAAAAATAAATAATAGGGGGAACAAATGTTAAAATAAATTTAGTAGATTGCAATGCTCGTGATCAGTGAAAAGGGGTATGGTATGTATGAATTTTTTTTGTTGTTGTCTTATTTCTTTTTCTGAATTGATGCAAATGTTCGAAGAAATGATCATGATGATGAATATGCAACTATGTGATGATATTATTAATTACTGATTATATATGTAGAACAGAATGATCATAATAAAAAAGATAAAGTAAAATTAAAAAAAATAAAGTGTCAATGGCTGAGAGATTCCAGAAAGTCGAGAGGTTATCCTGGAGGTTATTCTTACACATTAAATAGATATCACCTTTTTTAGTTAAGGCGTAACAGAGAGGCTGGAGGGAACTGCCTGAAAATGTAGAGCTATGTTCCAGTAGCCATGTTTCTTGAAGATGATCATATAATGATATAGCTTTCGCAATGTGACTAAATGATTGTGAAAACCTCGTGTGTGATGATTCTTTTATCTACCTTATGGACAGATGAGTAAAACATATGGATTAAAAATAATCCATATTTTTCTCCTTATCTTCCATTCTCTTACCCTTTTTCTTGTCTCCTCTTTCTACTTTTTCTCTATCACTCCTGTTTTCTCCCCCTGCCATCTTCCTCTCCTTTGCTTCCTTCGTTGTATTCCCAAATTGCATCTGTGCAAATCTTTCAGTTCAAAAATATTTGAAAATGATCCACTCTGTATAGATTCTAAGCCTTAGCTTGGACAGTTCCTTTCTCCATGGGGGCGGGGCGGGGGAGGGCAGGAGACCCAGCTGTGTGAGCACTTACTGTGTTTTAGGTTCTGTATTAAGCATCTTACTTTTATTTTCTCATTTAATCCTTACAACAACTTTCTAACCATATCCCCATTTTACAGATAAGGAAATTGAGTGAAAGGGAGAGAAAAATTCTCCAACACCGCACAGCTTATGAACAATGGAAATGAATCACTGCTGTAACAATCAACAAGGTCCTGCCCAGATCAGGTTCTAACTCCTCCAATGGGGTTGATATCCCTTGTATTTTGAGCAGTACTAATAACTGATACTTAACCACAAAATTCTTTGTATTACTACTGAAAAAAATTTTGTATGCATGGCTTTCCTTACTAGATATTTGTTTAAGACAAGGACAGTAACTCATCTCATTTTATATCCCGCTCAACCTGTAGGACAGAAATACATACACAGGAAGTTCTCACATATATGTGGAAACAATAAATTAAATTGATGGAGATAAGAGCTGTATTATGCCTGTTCCTTTGGGCTCTTATTCTATTTAGAAGGCATTTTATAGCTGTTCCTAGACAACTCAATTGCTAAAATGTAAAAAAAAAATAAAAAATGAAAAATTTAAGCTATTTGACATTGAGTATATCCACTAAATCTTTAACTGATTATAGCCATAAGAAAAAGTATGTGATAACATGAGTGAAGCCTCTAAGTGTCTCAAATAAAAAAATTACATATCCTATGCTTTTATTCATCAACTATATTCAGAACGCCATCCCTTCTCTTGCCAGCAGGAAGCGCTCATGAGGAAAAAAGAAGAACAATTTGCAGGGCTCACTTGTCCTGGACTCCCTTCTCATAAAATGAAAGTATGATGTTTCAAGAATTTCTGGATGTAATGCAAAGCACATCTGTTTACTAGGACATTCTATTCAGGGAAAGATTGATTATCGGTGGGTGAAGGTTAAGGGGGAGGCTGTACGCTGGCAGGAAGTCTATTCCGGGGACACATCTTATTGAGAAAGGTGATTTTGGTGCTAAGCCATATTAATGATAGAAATTTAAAGATAATATCCACCTCTAAATGAATTTATCAATAAATGTGCACTCTGAGTGAAATTAACCTTTTCTCACCATGACTCTAGTATAGTTAACATCTTGCAACAGTTGAAGCTTGTTTTATTTTACATAAATATGGCAGATGGTGCCTATGAGTTATAAATCCAAACTACAAAAGTGAGCAATGAAGTAATCGCTCTGTGATTCAGATTTCTATTTTGGTTGTGAGGAATGTGATATTATTGCTTAGAAAAACTGGAAAGCTGTTTAGACTGGATAATAGGTGGACCTCTGTCTACTGTCTCTTCATCATGGGAAATGGAGGGAGGGGAGGGGAGGGGTTTTCATGAGTCCATAAAACTAATTTGTTTCAGGCCTTCTTATATGTATTTATTCTATGATGTGGAAAAATTACATATGTTAGTAGCCCTATTTTCAGAAGCAAAAAAATCATAGACTTAAGTAATAAAAACTAGGTCAGAGACTTATCTCAGTTAATTGTATCAACAGAACTAGTACATAGCAACAGCAGCTTCTAGAACGTGTGAAGATATACGAAATACCAACAGAAGAAAAAAAATTTAAACCGAGGAGAAATAAAGGCAAAAATACATTAAAGTAGATGAAAACCTCCATCAGAGTCAATTGCTTAAAAAAGAAAATGTAATTTATAGTTTTATAATGTGTTTGACTATGTGATAAAGATACACCCTATCTTACTATGACACTCTTCTCTTACAAAAATGTTTAGGCTTCCTTGCTCATAAGTTTATTGTCCAGATGAACTTTAGAATTTGTTTTTATTTTATGTTCAACAAGTGCCATTTGGCCCGTTGCCCATTTCCCACTGGCCAATCAACCTTTTGTTAGAATCTGATTAATATTACCTAAAATTTGTAGTCTAACTTTGGGAAAATTTTCATCCAAAAATACAGTGTGTCTCTTCACTTATTCACAATAGCAGTTTATTTTAACCTCAGATATCAGAGCTAAACAGTGGCTAGTCCAAACCTGTAGATTATATTTAGAAAATGTAGAAGTAGTCTCCTACAGATTTATTACAGTATAGCAAAAAGGCATATGGTACAAGAAAAGGTTTTGTCTTTGATGGTAGAGTGGAATCTGCATTTTTTTCTAATTAACAAGGTTTAATACACTATCACACAGTGGTACATAGAGCATATATTCTGAGGGCTAACTTAGCTGTTAGCACTGAAAATGAGGTCAAGGAACGTAACTGTCAGTGCTTCTCTTTGAAAGTTCTATAAACATGCTTGCCAGAGGCAGGGAGGGATCTCCAGAAATATTGCCTTATTCCTCATCCTAGAGGCAGTTCCATTTCTGGGGCAGGTGCACGCCAGATGAGCAGAGTTGGATAGAATATCCTTTGATCTCTCCCCAGATCCTAAAATCTGGAATTGAATGACCAGCGTCCAAGGACATTTGCTAAGTGACATTCAGTGCTTTGTTAGCTTCTCAGTCAGCCATCCTTCTGGGAAAAGAACACACATAGAAGCTCAATGTTTGGTGGTGGGTGCAGAATTTGGGAACAGGTAAGAACTCAAGGTGATTGTTTTTATCTTTTTGTTAAACTATGTTTGGAGGTAAAGAATGGCAAAAGTCCAGCCCCTTGTTCTATTTTAATGGTATCTTGCTTTACCGATTACTTCTTGAAGTCTGATCTGACTCTCCACAATGTTTTGCCCAGTTATTATTTCTTTCTAAATTGGGTGCTGCAAGGAAGGAAAAGGAGCACGACCCTTTGGTGAATCCACAGCTCCCTGCTGTGGGGCCATGGAAAGCACCCTTTGTTTTTCCCCAGCATTGCTCTTTATTAACCTTTAATGCAGGAGACTGGACTTAGCTCGTCCTGCAACATGCACTCAACTGTCACCATTGTCCCTATGGGCCCATTAACTCACTTACTCCAAATGCCTAAATGCCAAAATGAAGCTTGTTCTCTGATCCCCCTACTCTCCACCCCATCCCATCTCTGTCCCTCCCTTTTTCCTGCTTTCTTTAGTGGCAGAAGAAAAGGCTGAGGGAAGTTACACCATTAATAGATAGGTTTAGTAATTGACATAATTGAGATTATACAGTTATATATTCTAGACCTATATCTATAAATGTCCAGGGCAGTACAGCTGGGGAGAAATGGCTTCTAGATTAGAATACAGATCTATCTGAATCCAAAGACCATACTCTCCTGCTTCCCAAATCATATAGGGACTCACATGATAGAGTGGCAGAATAGATCTAATTTCGATTATAGTTATAGTTGGGGATTGCTCATAGTTTTGGGGCAATAATTTCACATTTCTGCCTAACTGGTATTTTTCCTGAGGTTCCCCAAAATGAAACCAATTGAGCTTCATCATTTTTCCCTTCCTTCCAATGATTGGGGAATGGGGATATTGCTAGAGATTTTATTGGCTCTAGAGTGGAGTTAAGGATATAGAAGAAAATGCCTTGGATGGTTGAATATATCAGCGATTTATTCAACACACACACACCTTCTGTCTAAAAGTACTTCACCCTGCTGAGGAATCAAGGGGTAAAAAGGCAAATCACAGAGCAGGAGAAAAGATAAAGCAATTGTGCCAAATGTAATCTATAGACGATCAATGGTCAGCATAAAGGGAAATAAAACATTATTGGGAGATGTGGTGGGCAGGAAAGACTTCATGAAGGAAGGGGAACTTAACCTGAATCTTGGAGAATGAGAAATAGAAGTGATGGGGATTGTCACACATAGGCATATATTATAAGTCTAGCACCAGAAGGAACATCACACAAGATTATTTCATTTTTCATATTTCAGATGAGATGGAAAACTAAAGTGGTGAGGGGTAAGAGAAGAGACCAGGAGAAGACACTGAGCTGGCTACTTTAGCTGAATGGAAGGGTGGGCTTCTAATGTAGGGATTTAGTAGGAAATGTAGTTGGAAAAGTATGTTGGGGCTAGACAACAGAGGGCCAGCAAGTCAGACTGAGAAGTCCCAACTTCATCTGTAGATAAGGAGGGTTCATTTGGTAATTATCAGCTTAGGAATGCTTTGATGGAAGCAGTATTTTAAGAAGCTCAATCTGCAAGTAATGTGCAGAGAGGGAAATGGAGGCAAATGGAAAAGATAGAAAGAAGGTTGTTGTAATGACCCAAATGTGGAGGGGATAACTATATTGGGGTAGTAGCTGAGGGCCAAATGTAAGAACATTTTAAAAAAAAGACAAAAAAAGAAAGAAAGAAAGACTGGCAGAATTTGATGACAGATTGGCTATGGGAGAGAAGGGAAATTAGAGAGAAAAAAAACCACTAACAGGCCAAAGCCTCAAATCCTCAGCATTTTGAGAGAGAATTGAAAATATTCTAAATAAGAGACATATTTCAGAACAAACTTTCTCCACACAACACCATCTATATCTTCCTTCAAATATCATTTATTTATTTATTTGTTTGTTTGTTTATTTTCCTTCACAAATCTAACTGAAAGTAAAGGTGAATTTACTATATGACCATAGAATTAATTTCACATATGAGCTTCTTTTTCCCCAAAAATCAATGATCATGATTAAAAATAATGAAAATCCATTGAGTCAATTCTTAAAAATTTTTAATCTCCTTGTGTCTATTCCATGCTTTCCCCACAAAAACGTTGCCTAGGGAAAAAACCAGATCCATTGGTTTGACTCTTCCATATGGCAATGATTGGGGAAATCTCAATACTACAGCTCAGTATCAGAAATTCTGCTTTATAGATTTTTAAAGAATAAATCCAAAACACAAGAACCAAGGCCCTATTCATTCCTATATGGATACATAATTACGGCAGGAAATAGAAAATGTCTCCGCTCTCTGCACATTTCCCACTTGTCTCTACTATAATGATGAAGTGTCTTTGTTGATCTGCCTGAAGTCGCATATTTCCCTTGAAGGAAACAGGGTAGAACCTTTTTAATTCCTTGATGAAGGCCCCCACTGATAATCCATCACGAATTCAGAGGACAGATGAACAATATCTGCTAATATTAGGGTATTTTAGTATTCTACTCCACCGTAAAATACACAGGTTACCAGGAGATGGGGGTGTGGATAGGGAATGGGAAGTTAAGGCTCAAAATCCACAGAATTTCTATTGGGATGATGGAAATGTTTTGGTAAGGGATGGTGGTGATAATAGCACAACATCATGAACATAAAATAGCACTGAAATGTATATCTGAATGTGACAGGATATGTTAGGTTGTATATATGGTAACAGAATCAAATAAAATTTAAAAAATCCATGGAATTACACTATACCATGAACCACAGATTAACATATGGACTATAGTTAATGGTGCAACTATAAAAATGTGCTCATCAATTGTAATTAATGTTCCACAACAATGCAAGGTGCTAATTATAGAGTAGTATATGGGAATCCTTTATTTTATGCACATTGTTCCATAAACCCACAACTTATCCAGCAAAGAAAAAAGAAAAAAAACTTTCATGGATCAAGTTTTCAGATGACTTTTTGCCTCCAAGATTTCCCACCTTAATGGGTGCGTAGATAGCAGCACACATCAATAGTGCAAAGTGTGAGCTCCACCCCCCCCACCTCCCTCCCCTCCAATTATTTTTAACTTCACCTTGAGGGATATCCCGTGTGTTCAATTTTACAGCTGTTCAATCCTGATGAGAACTTCATGTGTGTTACCAGCACAAGTGCTGTCAGGAAGAAACCAAATGTCAAAATGAAGTATGTACAAGTCACCACTAATATGTTTCTGAATGTTTACCATCTGCAACAGTAGATTTGGATTTTGACATGAAATGGGGATTGCCCTTGGGCACTTTCTTTTTAAACAGGCGCTTTTGGTTCACTAAGTAACTTCATATTACCATAGTCTTATTGGGTCTTATCAAGGTGTGCATTTATGATTGCTTAGCACTTCCTTTCTTCTATCCATCCTGCCTAATCCTGCCTACTATTGATTTTTTGTGAGTGAATTTCTCCTATTTTCCAAGTCTATAGAGGCAAATTGTGCTTAGGCTGCAACATTAGCAACATATGCTTGTGTGACTCCTGTTGCTTAAAAAACACCTTGTCTTGGTTAGAATGTCATCAAGGCCACATCTCCTCATGAAGAACAATTTGTGAGAAGGAACTTTACTTTCTCCCCGAATATTTCTGTGATGGTGAAAGATGGCATAGGCAGTTAAGCACCATATCTGCCAATGCTGTCATGCAGTTCTAATCCGGATTCAGCGTGAGATGTTTGTCTTTCTACCTTGATTTTCTAAACTCCAGTCCCATAGTAAAGCCAAAATGGAATGATTGGAATTCTAAAAGACTTCAGCCTATGAACTTAGTCCTATTTTGGTTATATAATATGGTGGATAATACATAATCAAAGTAACTGCCTGTATATTTATGAGGATATTTCCCCACTGAAGATTTTTGAGACTATTACCAAAGAACATTCTGAACTACATACCACACTAAAAATGTGTTTTATCAAAACATTTTTTTAAAGAGGATGAAAATTGCTATATATATGTATATATATATATATATATACATATATATATAAAATGCAACTTGAAACATAAATTTATAGGCATCTTTATGCAGTGGAATACTAAAATCACAGGGCACTAGCCATAAATCCTGTTATCCAACCTATTAAACAGATCCTATTTCAGAATAGCTTATATACAGTATTAATCATACAATCTCTCTCACCTGCAGAGGGTGAAGACAGTGTTGGGTTTCTCTATAAAATGTAAAAGTGCAGTAAGACCTAGAACTCCTGAACCCCGCAGGTACTTGAACACTGCTGTAGGAACACAAGTCTGCTAGAGCAGAAAAAGAGTAACTCATTGACCCCATATAGCTTGACTGAAATTTCGAGAAATGAAAATTTTGTTCTTTGATCCCTGTAAAAGTATGGCAACAATTTCAAAAACTTGTTTTATACCATACATGAAACATAGTATATATACCTCATTGTTATATTCAGCTCCATTTAATTTGGGTGGGTGTTTTTGGGAAAGTGGTCAAGTTAATGGCTATGCACCTATATGCTGACAATTCATTTTATATTGTTTGTAAGTACCGATGACCATTAATCTCCAATGAGTAATTTACATTTAAAACCTTTTTGTTGTTGTTGTTTATAACCAGGCCTGAAAAAATCTATTTACATTTAATTAACACTTAAGATAGCCTGTTTAAAACCTATAAATGTAGTGACTTTAATGATCCATTTCAGGGATGCTACTTCAGTTTTCAATGACTTGTAAAACTTTCACAAACAGCCCAGCAAATGAATTACCTCCATCTGCTCCCCCTGCAGCTGCAACAGGGCTATGTTAAAGAGCTTTTTTCCTACTTCCTCCTTTTCTGCTTTTCTTGTAGCTCTAAGCATTTTTGTTTTAAAGCCGATCTATCTACTCCCAGTCGGCTCTGAGGGGTTTAAGTTTTCCAACTTTAGAGTCTCCAAAAAAATTTAAAAGCACTTTGCTCCACTCTAAGTCAGCCATAATTAGCATTGCAAAAAAACAGTTAAGAAAGCATTTCCATCTCTGCCAGCAACTAGTAATAGACTCTTAGAAGAATCTTCATAAATTGAATGGTAAATGCAACAGTTTTGAAAGCGAACTCCAATTTTGGAAGCTAAAATTAATAAATGCTTTCTCGGCCTTATTCATCCTCTATGAGCAATTTACAGCTCCTGTTTTGAGTATGTAACGGGGTTATTAAGAGCACAAACACCGCTCCGAAAGACATTTTCTTAGCTACACCTTCAAAAGCCGCGCAAGGGGAGTGTTAGTTTGATAAAGATAGCCAGGCAGAGAGCTCCGTCCGCTGTTATCTGTCAGCCCTACAATAGCAGCATTGATAGGACAGCAACAACTGGCTTTGACAAGTGTGCTGCGCTAGCATTCCATTCAAAACCATGTTAAAGAGAGGGGAAGAAAGAGGTAGAGAAGCGTGGAATGCCTTTTCCTTTACCTGAAAAAAGTGCCTTTCTTGTGGCTGCTGGAAACGCGTTCCTCCTCTTCTTTCAAAAGCAAAGTAGTTCTATTGCCTGCAGCTCTCGCTTGGAGAAGACCACACAGCTCCAGCAAGGCAGCCTTCCTTCTCTTAATCCCCACTCGAACGTGATGACACACACTAACCCCAACCATCTGTTGAAACACGTCCTCAAGCACTCAGCACAGTGGTGTGTCAAGACAGGCTGCCCAATCCAATTGCTGGGGCTGGGTGTCTCCTAAAGATTGGAGGCTGAGGGCAGGACAGAAACTAGAGGTCTGAGAACTCGCAGTCAAGTAACCTGAGATTTTCAGAGAGAAAGGGCTGCTATAAAAAGAGGAGAAGTGGGAGGGGCCACGGAGAAGGTGGAGGGAATGGATTATTCTAGCGGCCACTTGCGCGCTACTTTTCACAACTCCTTGTGCTCCCGGGGGACGTTTGGGACCCTCGGTAAGATGCAGAGGCACATCAGAAACACTAAAAATCTTTACTGCCGATCTATTGAGGGCAATCCTCTCAGCGAGGGGCGACCCCCATTCCCCTCCAGCCTGCCCAAGGAGATAAAAGATCCAACTTGACATGCTGATAAAGTGTTAATGTAGGAGTCGTTTGCACTGAAATGTAACATCTACATTTTGAAATCTAAACTCCTACCTTCCTTTGATTAAATTGTGGCTGCCTCCGACATTCCTGGGAGGAAGGAATGGGGGTGAAGTTAAGAGCATCAACTTCTTTATTCCCACTGACTGTTTACCGTAGGCTGAACTTCAGGAATAGTGAAAATCGTTTTCTTTTCCTACTCATGTAAAATAGCACGTGCCCCCATAGATAAAGGTGGCTTTTTAAATCACTTGCTGCTTTCACAGACATCTCTTTGTAAAAGCACTTGGTACCAGAGGGCTGCACTCTGTCATTATTTTTATTGGCTTCTAGTTAATTGCATTTATAATGTCCATATAGCTCAAACAGCTCATTAACAATTTTGCTTTGAAATGTCTTCAATTTTTGGTCATTTCAATCCTTCTTTTTTACATGCTTTTTTTTTTTTTTTTTTTAGTTTTCTGAACTGTTTTATAGAACTAATTACTTTGATTATCAGTTTGAACTATAATATGGCCATACTTGTTAGAATACTTTAAGAAGATGTCTGGATAGAAATTAATTGTTGCAAATCCCACTGTTTAAAAATCCCATCAAACTTTTGATAATCTGAAAAAAAAATTTATAGGAATTGAAAATATTATAAAACCCCTAACAGTGTCTATGAGAAGCCTACATTTTAAGTATGCACCTTTTGAATTTCTTTGAAATGGGAGTGGGATCACTGGAAAAAAAATTTTAACTTGCCTAAAATTAAAATCCTGACTATAAATAGATATTTAATACTCAGAGTGTTGGTATCATTAAAATAATTATTTGAATGTCCAGCAATACTGACTTGATTAGCTTGTTTTTTTTCTTTTTTTCCTCCACTAATTGGTGTGTGCTATTACGTCAAGATACTTAAAAATTACTCCTGTTGCAATTTTCTGAAGCACGGGATTAGAAAATTATAACTTTTGTACTGTGAATTTTTCCTACAATTGGGCTATAGAGAAGAAGGAGGTTAAAAAAAGAATTAGAGATTGCAATCCTGATTTATTTCCTCACTTTCTCCTCAGAAGTGATTATGAGGTGTCTGTTTCAGAATATATAGTATATTCACTAAACCACTATTTGTAATCAGCTAAATCCAAATAAATAACCATAACAGAAACATTTTCAACAATGGCAAGTGGCATAGCTAAAACTTCCCTTGGGGAACATAAACATAAAATTTTTAATAGTGCCAATTATTGCAGGGAAATTGCACACACACACACCCTTTTTTTTTTTTCTTAATACAGCCAGACCCATGTCTGGACATCTGGATTACCTTAACTGCATAGATCTTGAAGACCCTGAAGACATTATTAAGGTAGTTTGAATTTTCTTAAACTGTAAATTGAGTTACAAAAGTAAAACCTAAGAAACTGTAAAGGTGTCAAATCAATATGTTCTATCAACCCTGTGCTCCTAATGTGCCTTCTGTTTTTCCCAAATGTTTCTGGCTCCGGCCTACTTTGTTATTTAAAGTGTATTTTCACATGAATATTTTAATTCTATTCTTAACTGTAAATCTTCTCATTAAATGAGTCACTGCTTCTCTTTTATTAATAACTCCAGCTATTGACATTAGTTAATACTTGCTTACAATTAAAAAAATATAAGTTGCATGATATATACAGGCTTTTTCCTGTGATCTTAATACTTATTCTCTACAGCACCTATAAACATTACTTTTCAGAATTGTAAAATGAGCCCACAATGACAAATTTTTGTTGTTGTTCTGAAATGCTTTCTTTAGGGAAAATCAGCTCAAACAAAAACCTGAAGCTGGTGCTGCAGGATAAGGAAGGTCCCAGCTCCCCTTCACTCTGTAGCCAGCTTTAGTACTCAGCAGTGTCAGTTTAGAAGTTAAGAATTTTCCATTACCTCCCTTCCTTTCTCCTTGCCATCTGCAAACAGTTTATTTTTTAAGAAGAAAAAAAAAAGAAGCCCTGAAATTGATTCTGTCTTGAAAGATCTAAACCTAAAATACAATGCATTCTAAAAGATATGATATTCAGCATTTTAAAATAAGTTGAGCAGGGTCAGGTTGTGCACAGATAAAACTCATAGCAGAGTGAATAGATTTATCATTGGAAAGAAGTAAGGACACTCCTAAAATGAAAAATTAATTGTAGGTAACGGTGATATTGAAAAATAGCCCCTCCTATTCTGTTCCCACAGTTAAAATGTCCCTTTACTTATTAGCTCCAATTAGTTTCCATGGTAACCGACCAGCCCTTGTAAACCCGCACTCTGAGCTACTCATCTTTGTCTAGACTGAGCTCACCACCCTTCTTCCCCCACAGATGGCAGTTTAGCTGAGTCTATATCTATATCCATATCTTTGGTGCACACATCCCCGGCACATAAGCGCCCACATGCACTTTATTAGATGTACAATGGGGGACCAAGGGAGAATGGAAGTGGCATTTAATCCCCATGCTACAACGCCTGCATCTGCTGCCACACTAATTTTTTCCCCTCTTGGTTATTGTTTCTTCCAGTCTTGTTCTATTATCAGCTGTTTGCTGTTCGTAATTTCTTTTCAGAGAACCCAATACAGTATAATAAAAACCTCATTAAACAGAAACACCTATCAGCCGCGGAGAAAGCCCTAACTACCCCTTTTTGTCTAAAGAACCATTAAAGTGAAAAAGAAAAACCACTTGTTTGTCATGCTTGGAAAAAAGAGAACAAAGCCAACATAAAGGTTTACCAAGCCAGGGGGCTAATATGAAGATTTAATGCACTTAAGAAAATGTGGCTTTTTCCCCCATGTGCTGCCAGTTGGCCGAGAATCCCAACTTGAGCACAGTAAACAAAAGATCAGGGGGGCTGAGGGCGCTGGCCACACCAGCTGAGGGAGGTAAACGGAATGAATCTGCAGCATCTTGGCTGTCCCAGTCTACACTGTGGCACATGCTGCAGGCAGGTGATGCTACTGAAGTTCCCAGAAAGTAATGGCACCACAGAAACCAGATGTAGAGCTGGGGAGGGAGTGGGGCCTTCAGAAATACTTGAAATTGTGAGAACTCTGCAAGCCACAGGACCTCATAATTTGTACTGACTTTATTTCCTTGGCCACAGCCCAATTTTTATTCAGTGTTATTTTGAAGTAGATGATCCCATATTTATGAGAACTGAGAAGATTCCAACAGTTTAGAAGCCAACCTTTTGTGGTGACCACATTAATCTTGGTAAAAGGAAGTCAAATGACAACATCAGATTTCTCCTTTTCTCATTACCTCTGCTACCAGCATTTTTCCAACCCCTTGTTTTGACATGGGAATAACGATTGGAAATAAGATTACCCCAATTCTGGTGAAATGTTTTATTCTGAAATAGTTTCTGAGGTCAACTTTGGTACTATACATAATCTGAGTGTTAGAAATAGAAAAGCAAACATTCTGATGCTGATGGTATTTGGGAATCTGCAAAGTTCTCTATTCAGATGAATGTTTTTCTTTGATGGTAGCATTCCCTTAAGTTTTTTTCTATTAAAACAAATGACCAAGTCCCATGATGCTAGAAACATGCATAACAATTATCCCTTCGCTGTTCATATCATAAAGTATCTGTAGATGCATAATAAATCTTGCAATCTGGGACATACTACACTTCTAAGTTACTCAGCCTACAAAGCTTCAGACATTTCCTTATTCTCCTTCTACTAAGTTTTATTACTTTTATACACACTGAACCAAATCATTCTCAGAAAAAGGGGTAAAATTATTGCTTGTTAAATGAAGTCACATGCTATACAACGAGCGTTAGAATTGCTCATGTTTTCAAGGACTGCACAGCTCTATGGGGGGTTGCACTAGAGCCTAGAGCCAGTGGTGGCTTTCAGTCAGATGAAGGGTTTTATCTAGTGAAGTTCCCCCCAGAAAGCACAAGCCTGAAATATGCTGAAAACGGTTGTGTAGCTGCCCTGTAAATAATTTTGGAAGGATGGGGTGAGGTGCTAAAGCACTTAGGATCAAACTGTGTCCCACAAAGGGGCAATTTAATTAAAACTACTGGTTTCAATAAAATTATGGCAAATAGGATAGTAAAAATTATACAAATCTATCTTAAATCCTTATTTGTTGGGTGGACCACGGTGGCTCAGCAGACAGGAATGCTTGCCTGTGATGCCAGAGGACCGGGTTCGATTCCCGATGCCTGCCCATGTAAAAAAAAAAAAAATCCTTATTTGTGGAAATTAAGTGTTTGGGGTAGTGGTCATTAGCTCTCATTTAAGCATATAGTTAAATTTATGAGCTATAATAATGGAAAATAAGGATTCAAGAAAGGGGAAAATATGAATTTCAGCAATAGGAATTTGCAGCCTTCTTGGACATACCTGGTGTTGGGAGTGGGGCTGTCGGTCCTTGAGATGGGGGTATATTAAACTATTGAGTCAAATGATTATCTTTCATTTGTAATTTGTACATTCCCCAAGACAGGTAAATAGTGTGAATGAAGTGTTATAAGAAAAACTTTGCAACGACATGAAATTTAAGAATTCACAGCTTTATTGGGTAATTCATGTGTGAGGCGGCATTCCACTCAGAAAGTAGAGGGGGCTCCACCAAGGGAGTGGGAAGGGGGACTTATATAGGGCAAATGTGGAAGCAAGTAATGAAATGTTCTGACTGGCATTAAGTTCCCATAATTTATATTATATATGGGGGGAAAGTTCTCCTGACTAGGGAGCAGATACTCATCGATTAATAGGATATGCTTGTCCATTCTCTCTCTCCTGAACCAAAACTGGTTTATCACCAGGTGGTGCTTATCTGCAACCCTGTAGCATGCGATCCACTTTCTCAGAAAGCTCTGCAGTCAATTGTTTTGTCTTCTGGAAAATCCCCTGGAAAGGGGTCCTTCCTGGCAACACCCGCTGCAGGAGGCCATTTCATTTTTCTTCACACAGGTGTGGGGATGGGCATCATTCATACCCAGAAAATATTATAACATTTTGTTTTTCAAAGGAAGAATGGGCAAAAATCTAATCCCCTTATTTTAGAAGTAACAAAAGTTAGGCCCAGAAAGAAGGGTTATGTTTAAATTATTGGTAGAACTGGAAATACGTCGTTTAATTTAATTTATATAATTAAACACATATTTTTCTGTCAATAACAGCACTTACTCTATTAGAAAGAAAATTAAGAGTGGCAAAGATTCTCTTAAGCTGGAGTAATTATGCTTTACTAATCATTAAATGATGTAATTTGAGAAGTCAGTATGAATTCAGATGTACAAAATACCTTTAGCTATACATCATTTCTTCTTTAAACTACCATAGTACTTAAAGGCTTGAGAATTAAGTAGATGCCATCATAAACACAACGGAGCTTTACTCAATAATTATTGGATAAAGGAATTTTCTTATAGTCATGTTTTATTGTAGGGTAGATCCCAAGGGACACATCACTTCTCTTTCTTATTTTCATATTTTTTTTTACAGTACACAGGATTAGAGAGTTTGGGATATCTCAATGAGATTAATGCTAGGTAGACTTTGGAAAAAATGGACATCAGACCCTGAACTGAAATGTTTCCTTGCTAGAGCCATTGGACAATTGGAATATAAGGCAGGAATCTGTCCCAGTCATTCACCTACTATCCAGAAAATGAGCAAAGGTATACTAGTCCTCAACAAGGAGTTTTAAAAAGTACGAGTTTCTGCTTCTTTGATATTTATTTGAAAATCTGTAAAATGTAAAGTTGGAGACAAGCTGAAGATACAAAAAATTTAATGGCAAGATGGTACATGGGTGGTTCAGTGGTAGAATGCTCCCCTCCCATCTGGAGTCCCAGTTTCCATTCTTGGCCCATGCACCAAAAAATAAAATAATAATAATATGGCAAAACAATAATCACTGAACCAACAGAAGACCTAGAATAAAAGAAAATAGGGCAAAAGTAATTCTATAACATTGGGTGGGGGTGATGTGGTTTTCCCCGCTCCTGAGCCCCAAAGCCAATCCACTTCAAAATCATGAACTCTTTGGCGGCAAAAGCTGTTTTATTTGTCATTGCATCTCTTCTCTATAGAATGGAGCACAGTGCTTTCACATAAGTCTTCAATAAGTTTCCAGTGCTAGTGGATTGCTTGGCTTGGTAGAATTTACCAGTCCTGCCTCTTGAACAAGACAGCTCAGCTTGTCTGAAGAGATTAAGTAGTTTTTTAAATCATTTTGCTGTAGGACCTTAAACTGATCCGCTGAGTACACAACTGTTCAAAAGCAGAATATAGTCCTCGAAATGCTATCCTTTCTCCATTTAAAGAAAGTAATATGGTTCTAGTATACACTAGAGTACTGGGGAGAAAGTACTTGTGTGAAAGTTTCTGAGTAACAAATGGAAAACAGCTGCACACTCATACTTATTCCTATTACAGCCTTGATGGAAGAAATAGAGTTTATAGATGTTAATTTTTTTAATGTTCATTTTCATGAATATATAGAAGTTCTTGAAATGAACAATTAACTATCTTTGGTTACTATCTTAATAGGCCAATGTTATTCCTGCAAACTAAATAAAGTCTTGGATTGTGTTGGATTCTTTTAGAAAGATATCCCACTATCCAACATTGTTAATTTGTCCTTATGCTAGTCTTTGTTAATCATTGCACACTTGGATGCAAAAAAAAGAAAAACCGCTATAAAATAGAAGACCTGGTTCTTTGCCTCATGAAGCTTGTAAAACGTAGTCTGCTTATTATTTTGACACCCATGATTTCTTTAAATCAGCTAATTTTCATAGTAAGACTGTCAAGAGCAGTCACAATATTTTTGAAGTTGCTTCTAAAGACAGATTTCTCAAGTATTTTCCAACAAATCTCTTTCTTAAAAACAGGATATCCCTAAACTAGTGTTAACTCTTTCTTATGCTAAATAGCCTTCTGGTTTAACTTGACAAAAGCTTTGATTTCAAGTGTAAATATGTCAGAAGCTAAAGCTGAAGCCGTTTATTTCCTCACTGCTTTGCATCAATGCAGATTTTAAATTAATGTTTAATTGCATCTAATGTCATTAATTACACTATTAAAGCCAGCAGTTATAAAACAATACACTTTCAAGGTTCATTGCCATGATTCTTATTTGTTTTGAAGACAAGCCGAATTAATTTTGAAAATCTATTCTCTAGAAGGACTTTTTTGCATTTTATTTTAAAATTTTATTTAATTTTCCCCTGCTCTAGTAAATCTTGCAAACATTGACATATCATTTAACAGCCTATAAATATCAATTTTAGTTTTGACTTTTTCTTTTTTCTGATTTAACTCATTAAGAGGACTGTTTCTTCCAAATTCTTACAATAAATGATAGTAGTAAAGCTAATAATCTCGGAATATTCACTGAATGAGGCATTTTAATGTCTTTACCTGGGTTAATTTAATTAACCATCACGATAATCTGATGAGGAAGATCTTATGGTTATCTCTGTTTTACCGACAAGAGAACTGAGATTTAGAAATATAAAGTTCCTTACTCAAGATCAAACATCCAGGAAGAAGCAGATCCTGGATTTTGTATTCCCGCCTTTAGTGTTTATATCCCTAATGAATCTGTCCTTGCTATATCATTCCAACTAATTCCCACTTATGAGAGTTTTAAGGTGGCAGGGTCCTCAGTCAAAAGCCTCTCTGCCTCTACTACAGTCTAACTGCCCTTGTGTGTATATATATATATGTGTTTATGAAGTAGAAGAATACTTTCTCAAGGAGAGATTTCTGTAAATTGTAGTGATAACTCCCCATTTTTTAACTAAAAAGAGAAGCAAGTGAACCATAAAGAAAAATCTTTCTATAATCATCTATTTCTTGTGTTCAACAGTCAGGATCTTCATTTCCTCACCACACCCAACGCTAATAGAAGACTTAGGACCCATCAGGTAGTCAGGTAATATTAAATAACACTGAAGCAGGAAAGTCCACCCATTTACACCTGCATTCTCTACTTTAGAGACTTAGTCTCCTTTCATTTCTTTAAGTTTTTACATCTTTCGCAGGACCTAATAGCCACATGCATTTAATTTTTTTAATATGGTATATATCCCCATAGCCGTCATTAAATACCATTCTTAATCAATCATTTCCAACTCCTTTCATTAATCCCAGGAGAATTTAATTTGGCATGCCTTAGTTTCTCAGGACAACACCATGCATGATTTTCTGATGCTTCATTTGAACCAGAAGTGAGTTCTAATCCCCGAAAGATGTCTGATAGCAGTTTAAATCACTGTGAACTCAATTATGGGATTAGAAATTAGATTTAAATGTAGCCAAAGGGTAAATATAAAGGGTTTCAGCATTTTTTGGAAGTACCCTATGGTTTTTATTTCGTAACCCCCACCCCCTAATATTTTTTAAACGGTTGGTCTAAGCATGATAAAAAAGAAAATTTGACATGGTATGTTATCTTTTACTTTCATTACGCCGCTGTCTAAGCAGCCTAGGAAATTGATTAAAGTTGTATTCTCTTTGCAAAAATCTCTTGAGTAAAGTACTTCATTTGTCACAGGCTCCTTTACTGACTAAATTAAAAAAAAAAACAATTCCAAGAGGAAATGCATTTGGGTCCTAATTTTTGAAGTGCCTCAATGTGTTTAGAAGGTGTACTTAGGCATTTGACCAGAAAGTCATTTATAAAACATTTTCTGGGAAGGATCAGTTGACTACATTTAAGGCATTTTTGGAGAAGTCAACTTAAAAGTAAATAAATGGAAAGACCCGAATTCAAGAGAAATGCGTTTTTACAGAAAAGTCCCTTCAGGGCTCTGTAGATAGAATGTGCAGCGTTTTCACACATACTGAGAGCTTCCCAAGGAAGGGAAGGCTTCAAAATCCCTGTTTTCTGATTCTCTTTTAAAACAGGTGTCAATCAGGCATTCACATTTTGTATTTTGGTACCCTGGAAAACAAAGTCTTTAAAAGTGAAAACCTAAAGCATTTTGTTATTGCCTCAAATGCTACTGTTATCTGATATGTATTATATTCTTCCCCTGTAAATATCCAACACTAAGCACAAGTGTGAAGCTACTTTCCTTGCAGTTTGATTGACTGGAAGGTAGGAAGTCCATCTGGAAAATATAGAGAGAGAATTTTAAAAAATAGAAGAGAGCTCTTTAGATTCTATTAATGCTGTTTGAACATCATCAAAATGAACTTAATATATTATCCAACTCAAAATAGAACCTCATATTTAGTTCTTAACTTAAAAGAACATTTGGGGTCTAAAGTTGACATGATGCTTTCCATCATTTAAAGATCCATCAGCACTGTCAGTCTCCTAACTTGGAAAGCCTTGAGGGTCACAATGAAAACCTTGGAATTTTATAATATGAGAGTGATAAAGTGGAAATTTAGGGGAACTGATTCTAACAGAAAAATCTTAGCCCTGCTGACTTCTATGAGAGGTCTGATGTAGCTTTATTGGTTGTAATAGGTATTTTTTTTTTTAATTATTTTTAATGTATTTCCTTTTGAAATTTTTTTTAAACTTATTTTGCCCTTTATGCCTCAGAGATGAGATCTGCCAACTCACGATGAGGATATTGGATTCTTCATGGGAGGGGTACCACAGACAGGATGGGAAGTAGGGAAGGCAGAAAGGGGAGCAGGAAGATAGCAAATAAAATCTTTGCCTGTTTCAAAACTGTGCCTGGAATTGACCTTCCATCAAGCAAGGGAATAGCCTCTGTCTAGAATTCTTGTAATATTAGGGCTCATTCTTCAGTTCAGCGTAATTTAGTTATCTATTGATCAATTAGACTTCTGACACTTGTCTTAAACTCATTTATAGCATAGTGTCACTGAGAAAAATGCTTTCTTAATTTCCAGACACCAGGAATCCAAACAGAGTTGGGCACAAATGTGCTTTTTACATTATTTCTGGGATGTTAAAAAATATAAATTAATATAAAGCTAACGTTAGCAATCAGCTGCATTTGTAAAAATTCAGGCAGTCCCAACTTCTTTCTATACACCCTTGAAAGTCGCTATACTCTCTCTCCTCTCTTTTCTCCTTTCTTTCATCCTTATCCCTGGAGTGTCATCCTTATCCCTGGAACCAAATTCTGCAGAGCCCTGTTACTGACAATGTTTGGGGAAGAAGACTAGGTTCAAGAAAAGTTTCTGGCATATTAAAAAAAAAGAGAATGGCATATATGCTTTTAGTATATATTTAGTGTTTAGTGTTTACATTTGAAAATTTATGCTTATAACCCACAGACATATAATACAATATAATTGTGCTACTCATACTATAATTATAAGATTTATCAAAAAATAGTAATTCTTAGAGCTTAACAGAGACCATGAGCCAAAAATAGGACATGAGTTTAAGTTCAATGACAAACATCTTTTTTCAATCCTCTCAGAGTACTTCTGGGTCTGCAAAAATAATCTAATTTAGAGATACTATCGAAAGTCTGAATTTGAGTCTCTTTGTAGATATAGGGCTGGGCCCAAGGCAGAGCAAGGCCATGTATAGCGATGGAACCAGACATATGGGAAGTGTCAAGTTGGGGAGGAAGGCTGGCATAGTGGGTTCATGAGGCAGGGGCAGGCAGGAAGAAGAGAAAGGGGGAGGGAGGGAGACAGAGAGAGAGAGACAGACAGAGAAAGAGAGAGAGAAAGAGGGAGAGAGAGAGATAAGAATTTGAGGTCCCACGCGCTGGCGAACACAGGTTCAGAACAAGGTTCAGAATTCAAGTAGATTGGCAGAGGTCAGACATCTCTAGAGGTCTTGGATTGGGTTTGAAGGTTCATAATGATTTGAGAGAAAAATTTATTTCAGACCAGGAGAATGGAAAAGCATTGCAGCACCTGGAAAAGGTGCATGTGTTTTCCTAATTAGCATATGATGGCTGCCAGGCCAGTGGCTTTCTTCTCTGCCCTGATTTGCAGCACTTTCTAGGAGATGGTGGAGAAGGGCTACATGGGCCAGAATTTTTTGTACAGACTGAAGCACGGCTCCTGGGCAGGAGCTCAATGTGTAAGCAATGAGCACTGTTCTCCAGTAAGTCGTCATAATTCCAGGAGCTGGGGGTGGCGAGGTCCAATGTTAAAATACTGGCATGTATCATGAACATATACATTTTTCCTATTGTTTACCTGTAGAACTTCTATTTCTCTTGGAGAATCCTGCTCAGCTGTCACCTCTGAGAACCTTTTCTACCCTCTGCAAATGGAGACAATCATGCCTTTTTTCACTACTCATTCACTTTTTTCATCACCTTTGTTGTACTTATGAGGCAATATTGTGATGATCTATTGACACCATCATCTCCTCTGCTAGCTAACCCAGTGAGCTCTTTGGGGGCCACTGCACTTCCAGGCTGCCCATTGCTTGTGGCAGTGAACGCCCAAGGCCTTCACCTCCAGGGTTTCATCAGAGGATGGGATCATGAGGTCAAAACTGTGGCAGCCCTATGATTATCATCTCACCCCTGGAACTGACAGGAGTAGAGTTTTCAGAAAGAAAAACATTGTGGATAATGTTGCTGCTTTGATATTTTTCAAGTGTTATCTATTAGAAATATTACTTTATTATGCGAGATTGTTGTGAGGCATAATGGAATGGAAAATAGCATTGATTTGGGAGGCAGGTAATCTTAGTTCTGTTTCAGCTCTGCTACCACTTGAACCATCCTGGACAAGTTAAGCAGTATGTCTGGGGCTCAGCTGTCCCATCTATGAAAGGTGGATGTCAGAATGCGTCCAGGTCCCCTTTACCTGCGCCCCTCAAGGGTCCTCCTCCACTAGGCAGCCATGCACTACTGAGATGGGACTTCCAAACTCCCCAGAAATAATCCTTTGTGAAAATCCCTTGTTTCCTTTATTCTGATATCATAGACCCAACGTAATGGGAGGAAGACAGATGGTACTTGCATCCTGGAGCTCTTAAGACCCCAAGTCAGAGTTGCCCTTGAACTCCCTGTTGTGGTTTGGTCAGGCTGGCAGTCTGTGGGGGACCGTGATTATATTCAAATTCATCCTTGAAGGTAATCATGTCAGGATTAAGGGAATTCAGAATACAGGGGTAAGGAAGACCTTGTCGATATTTTAGAACCTCATCTACTCTTTGACACCAAAGGAAGAAAGATTTATTTTTGTCCTGAACCTAAATTTTCTGTAGCACATAACCTAACTCAACCTGTCTGGATATATTATTTAAACAATCCAAACACAGGAAGCCCAGAATAAGAATGAGGTCCTTTAATCCTGTATAGCTTAATATAAGCTATATATCCTAGAGTATATAAAGCAGATAATCAAAAAGTATTGGCAAAGTCCCTTGAGGAATGGGAGAAAAAAATCTGGAACTATTAAACTTTACCACCGGGGAAACTCTGGTACAGTGTCAAACATTAGGGACACCCAAATCAATAGGCCAAGCCCTTGATGTTGAGGCTTGCTCTTGTGAAGTTGATGTATGTAGCAGAGAAGTTTAGCCTACCTATATATATGCCTAAGAGTTACTTCTGGAGGACCTCTTTTGTTGCTCAGATACGGCTTCTCTCTCTCTAAGCCTAACTTTGTAAGTAAAATCATTGCCCTCCCCGCTATGTGGGATATGACATCCAGGAGTGAAATTCTCCCTGGAGGCATGAGAGATAACTCCGAGGGATTAGCGTGGCCTGGGACCATGGGATCAACAATGCCATCCTGACCAAAAGGGGGGAAAGAAATGTAACAAATAAGATATCAGTGGCTGAGAGAGTTCAAATAGAGTTGAGAGTCTACTCTGGAGGTCACTCTTGCGCAAGCTTCAGTTAGACATTGCTACCTATTATAACTTGCTAAATCTGAACTAAAACCATTCCTGCCAATCCTAAAGAACACCCAGGGCATTAAATAAAATTCTACAAAGGTTCCATGCAGTAAGGTATCTTTCCAGAAACCTACAACCTCCAGATGGGTTCCTGGACCAGATAAATCTCAGGCAAAGGGGTCAGCCTCTCCAGAATATCAACTAGTTCCATCCTCCTACCCCATATTATCGACAGTCCCTTCCAATATGAAAAAGTTAGAATGGTCATAGCCAAATAACCCTAAAGAGTGGGAGAAAGATCAAAGGTGATGGTGGAGTTATACAGTGAAGGTAGGGTTTAACAAATGAATATGATTGCTGAATCATTAAATTGATATCTCTTTTAGTCTCCTGTATCTTAGAGCTGCTAGAAGTAAAAACCTAAAGTTGTGGAATTGTGGTCCATACGAAACTCTGAAATCTGTTCTACAACTAACTATTGTGATGTGCTTTGAAATTTATTGCTTTTTTGTATATGTTATTTTTCACAAAAAAGTTGATTGTGATGATAAATGCACAGCTATATGATGATATTGTGAACCACTGATTGTATACTTTGGATGATCACATGTATATGAATATATACTATATATCAAGTAAAAAAATTCATCCTTGATTGCTTCTTTTCCCATATCTTAATAGTTGAGGCATCAGTACGGACCTTAGCAGGATATATAGAGGTTTGTTCTGGTTCTCATATCCTCTTGGTTTAGTATACCCAGATTTTATGGTCTCCCAAAACCTTTCTGTACAAATGTGCTATGGTTTCAGCCATACCCACTAGACCACAGTGTGCTGGATGGATTTAGAGAGCCGCCAGGAGGTCACAAGGTGCTGAAAAACCTGAATCTGGGGGTTGGCCATGAGGATGCAAGGGTGAAGAGGATACAAACTCCATCTGAAGGAGAGATCAACAAAATTTGGTGACTAACAGCAGATCCTGAACGGAGGAAGAGAGTGAAAGATATTGTGAATCTTCAGAGCTGGCTCTATCAAGCTGGCTGCATGGTATGAATCCATTCATACCTCCTGGATTTCAGATTCTAGAAGTTAAGGTGATTGGGCAAAAAAGAACAAAACAAAAGTAGATATGTAGAAAGCTGTCTTCGGTGGCAATTATGAATATATTAAGTATGATATGACAGTGAGACATTCAAGTAGAAGTATCCAGGGAGGGTTGGAAATACCGATCTCTGAGCTCTTCAGAGGGGTAAGGACTAAAAATGTAAGCTGCAAGGAGAGACAATGCTTCTGAGGGAGGAAGGATATTCACAACAGGTTTATGCCTGAGGATTAAGTTGAGAAGGAATATTTATTTTTGACATGGGAGAATCCAGGGAAGAAAGTTTTAAATCAAATATCGGAGTTGTCACAAAAACAAAACAAAACAAAATGCAGGCTTGTTGGGTTTCAAATAAGTAATTTTTTTTTAGAATCCTCTTTTACCTTGACTTTGTCATTGTCTTTTTATTTCTCTTTATGTCTCTGCCTGTTTCTTTCCTTTTCCTTCTGTTTCTCCCTCTCTTTTTTTAAAAAAAACTTTAAAATATATATATTTTTTGTGGTGTAATACACATAAAATTTACCGTTTAAAACTTTACCATTCGGTGGCGTTAAGTACAGTTACAATGTTGCACAACCGTCACAACTATCTAGTTCATTACCCCAAAAGGAAATTCAATACCCATTAGCAGTTACTCCCCATTATCCTCCTTTCCCCAGCCGCTGGCAACTTCTAATGCTTTCTGTCTCCATGGATGTGCCCATTGTAGATATTTGTATAAATTGAATCATATAATATTTGGTCTTTTGTGTCCGGCATCTTCATGTAACCTCCTGTTTTTAAAGTTCACCCATGTTATAGCATTCCTTCTTATGGCTGAATAATATTCCATTATATGTATATATCAGATTTAGTTGATCCATTCAGGAGTTGATGGACATTTGGGTTGTTTCCACTTCTAGCTTATTGTAAACAATGCTGCTATGAACACTGACATAAAAGTACCTGTTTGAGTCCCTGTTTTCAGTTCTTTTTGGGTATATACATAGGAATGGAATTGCTGGGTCATAGGGTAATTCTATGTTTAATTTATCAAATAACTGCCAAACTTTTTCCAGAGTGGCTATCCCACTTCACATTCCTATGAGAACATCGCAAGACTTCCAGTTTCTTCATATCCTCTTCAACACTTGATACTTAAAAAAAATTTTTTTTTTCACTTAGCCATCCTAGTGGGTATGAAGCGGTATCAGATCGTACTTTTGATTTGTATTTCTCTATTGGGTAATGGGGTTGAGCCTCTTTCCATGTGCTTGTTGTCCATTTGCATATCTTCTTTGGAGAAGTGTCTATTCAAGTCCTTTGCCCATTTTTAAAAAACATTTTTATTGACAAATCTCCACACACATACATTCCATACATGGCGTACAATCAACAGCTCACAATTTCATCACATAGTTGTGTATTCATAACCATAGTCATCACTCCAATACACTATAAACTAAAAAGGGGTATCTATATAATGCATAAGAATAATGTCCAAGATAACCTCTTGCCTCTGCTTGAAATCTCTCAGCCACTGATACTTTGTCTCAATTCCGCTTTCCCTCTTTTGGTCAAGAAGGCTTTCTCAATCCCATGATGCCAGGTCCCATCCCAGGAGTTCTGTCCCATGTTGACAGGGAGATTTACACTCATGGGAGTCATGTCTCAGTGAGTTCACCTGCTGAGGTGGCTTGGAGAAAGAGGTCACATCTGAGTAACAAAAGGGGTTCTCTGGGGTGACTCTTAGGCATAATTATAAGTAGGTTTAGCCTATCTTTTCTTTTCCTTTTTTAAGATTTATTTAATTAATTTATTTATTTGTTTATGAAACATAACCACATACAAACACAAACATTCTTACCATATGATCATTTCATTAATGTTATATAATCAATAACTCACAATATCATCACATAGTTGTATATTCATCATCATGATCATTTCTTAAAACATTTATATCAATTCAGAAAAATAAATAAAAGAAAACAGAAAAAAATTCATACATACCATACCCCTTACCTTTCCCTTTCATTGATCACTAGCATTTTAATTTACTAAATTTATTTTAACATTTGTTCCCCCTATTATTTATTTATTTTTAATCCATATGTTTTACTCATCTGTTGTGCTGGTTTGAAAGGATGTATGTCCCCTAGAAAAGCCATGTTTTAATCTAAATCCCATTTTATAAAGGCAGAATAATCCCTATTCAATACTGTATATTTGAAATTGTAATCAGATCATCTCCCTGGAGATGTGATTTAATCAAGAGTGGTTGATAAACTGGATTAGGTGACAGCATATCTCCACCCATTTGGGTGCATCTTGATAAGTTTCTGGAGTCCTATAAAAGAGGAAACATTTTGGAGAATAGAGGAGATTTGGAGAGAGCAGAGAATGCTGCAGCACCATGAAGCAGAAAGTCCATCAGCCAGTGCTTTGGAGATGAAGAAGGAAAATACCTCCCAGGGAACTTCATGAAACAGGAAGCCAGGAGAAGAAGCTAGCAGATGACACCATGTCTGCCATGTGCCCTTCCAGATGAGAGAGGAACCCTGACTGTGTTCACCATGTGCCTTTCCAGATGAGAGAGAAACTCTGACTGTGTTTGCCATGTGCCCTTCCACTTGAGAGAGAAACTCTGAACTTTATTGGCCTTCTTGAATCAAGGTATCTTTCCCTGGATGCCTTTGATTGGACATTTCTATAGACTTGTTTTAATTGGGACATTTTCTCAGCCTTAGAACTATAAACTAGCAACTTATTAAATTCACCTTTTTAAAAGTCATTCTGTTTGTGGTATATTGCATTCCGGCAGCTAGCAAGTTAAAACATCTATCGATAAGGTAGATAAAAGGAGCATCAGACACAAGGTTTTCACAATTACACAGTCACATTGCAAAAGCTATATCATTATACAATCATCTTCAAGAAACATGGCTACAATACCATTGCTAGGTATCTACTCAGAGGACTTAAGGGCAAAGACACAAACGGACATTTGCACACCAATGTTTATAGCAGCATTATTTACAATTGCAAAGAGATGGAAACAGCCAAAATGTCCATCAACAGACGAGTGGCTAAACAAACTGTGGTATATACATACGATGGAATATTATGCAGCTTTAAGACAGAATA
>PVIY010035210.1:0-26502 GCA_004026745.1 Myrmecophaga tridactyla
AAAAGACATCAGAAAAAGAAATAAAACGATAATAGAGAAAAAAAGATTATACATACCATACCCCTTACCCCTTGCTTTCATTTATCACTAGCATTTCAAACTAAATTTATTTTAACATTTGTTCCCCCTATTATTTATTTTTATTCCATATGTTCTACTCTTTTGTTGATATAGTAGCTGAAAGGAGCATCAGACACAGCCCCATTCATTTTTTAAGCTTTTTTTATTGTATAATATAACATATAAACACAGTTAAGAAAGGAAAAAAGCAATAATTTTCAAAGCACACTTCAACAAGTAGTTACAGAATAGATCCCAGAGTTTGTCAGGGCTACCATTCCATCATCTCAGATTTTTCCTTTTAGCTGTTTCAAAACTCTGGAGGCTAGAAGGAATATTAATATAGTAATTCAGCAACCATACTCATTTGTCAAATCCTGTTTTCTGTTATATATACCTCTTCTTTCTCCTTTAATCCTTCTCCCATTCTATAGGGATCTTTGGGAAGTGCCTATTCTGACATTTTTGTGTTGTGAAGGGGTGTCCACACTGAAGGAGAGGGGGATGTAATTAGTTGCTAATGTTGGAGAGGCTGGTCCCTCTGGGTTTCAGGATTTATCTGAGTTAGGAACCCCCTGGGAATTATATGATCCAGGAAGGCAAACATAGTGCATGAAGCCTTTATAGAGTCTCAGTTTGAGCCTCTTCCTGCTTCAGCTGGTGAACCTCTCCTGTGGAGTTCGTGCAGAACCTCCTTTGGCCTCGTCAGCTTCACAGCCCGCCCTACAGATTTTGGACCCTGTTCCCACAGTTACGTGAGACACTTTTATAAATTTTTTATCTACAGATATTTCCTGCTGATTCTGTTTCTCTGGAGACCCCTAGCTAATACAGTAGCTTTTCAAATTAGTAGATTATAGGCTGTGGTTATATAATGCAAGCCCCAAGATAACCACAAAGATGGTATTGAAAAAAAAAAATACAGAACTAGAAATTAGAATGATGAATCAGAAACATCACAAAAGATCAAAAGCACAGAAAAGGAGTACAAAAAATATATATGTAAAAACCAAAGAACAAAATGACTGAAGTAAGTACTTCCAGTCAGGATTGAGAGGGACAGAGAAGGGACACATTGGAGGAAAAGTAATTTCAGAGGCAAAGCCATTGAGGCTGGGGTGTGAAGTCAAGAAGCCTTGGGCCAGGAGAGTGGACTCACCCAAGCCCATGGAGAGGGTGAGTTTGCCCCAAAAGGCAGATGGGCCTTCCACCTTGTTGCAGTGTATGAATCATGCCACCTCAGGCCTTGGAGAGGCTAAAGCACATTCCTTGGGGTTTGGGGAGAGCCCAGGTACAGCCCCGATCTTTGGAGAGGGTAAAGTCAAGAAAAATATCCCCCACGGTTGCGTTCAGAGAAAGGGAAGCCTCTGTTCAGGCCCTTAGAAAGGGTGGAACTGCCGCTTTCTAAAGCCCTGAAGATAAGTAACTCTCAGATTTTGAAATCTAATGGAGTTTGCTCTGCGGGTTCTCAAAACTATGGGTCCAGTGACCCCTGTGTTCCTTCCTTCCTATGGAAATGGGAGTGTGTACCCTATGACTGTTCCTCCTCTGTATGATGGTTTTCTATGCAATAGCCTCAGATCATGCTCATCAGATATAAGGAGTTTCCACAAATCCTTCCTGGATACTCCACGTCCAATCCTGGCTTTCTCTGAAACGGCTGACTGGTTCTGCATTTGGCCAAATCCTCACATGGGGCATTACTCTCTGGGGTCTTCCTTCCTAGAAGCTCAGAATTTTCCAGAACATCAATTTCTAGTTTCTTTGTACCCAAGAGTTCAGTTCTCAGCTCACCTCTTTCCTGTCACATTTCTCTGTAAGCTGTGAGGAGAAACCAGACTGCACTTACCACATGTAATTTAGAGATCTCTTCTGCTAAATATCCAAGTTCATGGCTTAATCTGTCTTCCAGACAAAGCCACTAGTTAATTTTGCCAGATTATCTGCCCTTTTTTTTAATATTTTTTATTAAAATATTAAATTTTTTATTGTACACAACAAACAAACATTCTTGATATACAAACCTATACATGGTGTACAATCTGTGGCTCATATCATCATCGCATAGTTGTATATTCATCACCATGATCATTTTTTACAACATTTGCATCTCTCCAGTAAAGGAAATAGAAAAGAAAAAACTCATGCCATACCCCTTACTCCTCCCTGTTATTGAGTATTTCAATCTACTTTATTTTAACCTTTGTTCCCCCATTATTTTTTTATTTTTTATCTATATTTTTATTTATCCATCCATAGCATAGATAAAAGGAGCATCAGTCACAAGGTTTTCACAAATCAAACAGTCACATTGCAAAGCAAGGATTGCCTTCCTTCCAATCTGCAATAACACACGCCTTGTTTCTGTCTGGAGCCCGGTCAGAGGTAGCTTTAGAGTCCACATTTCTACCAAGTCTCTTCAAAGCATTCCAGGCCTTCTCTCAAGCTCCTCACAGCTCATCCAAAACTTTCCCTTATCCATTTAAAAAAAGTTCCAACATGTTTGGTATTTACAAACTGCAGCAGCACCCCACTCCTCTGCTACCAAAATCTGTTCTAGTTTACTAGCTGCTGGAATGCAATATACCAGAAATGCAATGGCTTTTAAAAAGGGGAATTTAATAACTTGCAAGTTAACAGTTTTTAGGCCATGGAAATGTCCCAATTAAAGCAAGTCTATAGAAATGTCCAATCTAAGGCATCCAGGTAAAGATACTTTGATTCAAGAAGGCCAATGAAGTTCAGGGTTTCTCTCTCAAATGGAAAGGCACATGGCAAACACAGGGTTTCTCTCTTGGCTGGAAGCGCACATGGCAAACATTGTGTCATCTACTGGCTTTCTTTCCAGCTCTCCGGGAGGCATTTTCCTTCTCCAGAAGCCACTGGCTGGTGGACTCTCTGCTTTGTGGTGCTGCAGCATTCACTGCTCTCTCAAATACTTGTGGCCTTCTCTCTTGTTCTCTGCTCTCTGAATCCTCCTTAAAAGCCTTCAAGTGATTAAACATCACTCATTGCAGACGACCCTTGGCTGATTACAAATGCAATCAGCTGTGGATGCAGCCAATGTGGTCATGATTTAACTCTATGAAATGTCCTCATAGCAACAGACAGACCAGTACTTGCCCAATGAGACAAACAGGCACCACCACCTGGCCAAGTTGACACATGAACCTGACCAATGCAGAGCTCTGGGTATTCTTAAGAGACAGCAGAAGTGATGTTAATTAGGGTTTAACAAACCATGGCAATTAACACCATCTAACTGAAGCATGCATAATAATAGCCTCCAGAATA
The DNA here is from genome assembly GCA_004026745.1 of Myrmecophaga tridactyla. Lineage (NCBI taxonomy): Eukaryota > Metazoa > Chordata > Mammalia > Pilosa > Myrmecophagidae > Myrmecophaga > Myrmecophaga tridactyla. The sequence goes on from PVIY010035210.1 coordinate 3,355, forward strand.
GCCTTTGACTCCACTTGATTTCTCTTGGCCACTGACTTCTTATTTTATCACTTCTTTTCCCCCTTTTGTCAGGAAGGCACTGTTGATCCCACAGTGCCAGAGCCAGACTCATCCTCTGGAGTCATGCCCCACATTGTCACAGAGATTTTCACTCCTGAATGGCTTGTACCACCAAGTGGGGAAGGCAATGATTTTCCTTGCAGAGTTGAGCTTAAAGAGGCCACATCTGAGACCAAAAAGGCTTCCTAGAAGCAACTCTTATGCCTCATTATAAGTAGACTTAGCTTCTCCCCTATAGAAATAAGTTTCATAAGAGCAAGCCTCAAAATCCAGGGCTTGGTCTATTTTCTTGGGAGTCCCCAATGGTTGAGAGGGTACGCAGGGTTTTCCAGATGGGAGAGTTTAATAGTTCCATATATATATTTTTCCCTTCAGATGCTCAAGGGACTCTACCAATACTTTTTAATAATCAGCCCACCATAGTCTGAGATGAATCTATAGATTAATTCTCTATAGAATTAATATATAATTCTCTATAGAATTACAAGGCCTCATTCCTGTTCTGAACTCCAGGAGTCTGGGCTGTCTGAACGAACTATCCAGAGGCTGACTGAGACTGTGTGTTACAGAAAATTTACATTCTAACATTATAAACCTCTCTGCCTTTGGTCTCATATCAGCAGCTGAAGATCTTGAGTGCATATACTATCATCATTTACCTTGCATTCTAATTTACCTTAAACCGAGCCAAATTGGCTTAGTTTTAAACTCTTATTGACACACGATCTCTTTCTCAGTCACTTCAACTATTATATATAGCTGTGCTAACTTTCAGGTCTGCAGCACTCCATTCCTGGGACCCAGGTGTCACAGAGCTACTCAGAGTTTCAGGGAAATACCAGCTCAGTATCTCAGGATTCAGAAATACATCCAAACAGACCAAATGTGGCTACCATAGGGGCCCACAATCCAGGCTGTCATTTTTTTTTTTTTTTTGTATAAGTACTTTCTGAGAGGTATCTCAGTATATTTGTCCTTTTGTTTCTGGCCCATTCTGCACAGACCATTGTCCCCAAGGTTTATTAAGTTCATCATGTGCCCCTCGACATCCTTTGTAGCCATGCCAAATTCCATCATATAAATGTATCACCATTCGACATTGTACTTCTCAGTCATTGTATCCTTCAGTGCCCTCATCTACTGGGCATCATGGATAATGTCCAAAATAAACCATGTCTTACAATGTCTTGTTTGGTTATACAATCAGCAGCACTCTCGATTTTAGACAATTTTCACTGGTCCATAATGATGAGGAACTGGCGAACATAACTTTTTTTTTTTTTTTTTGCAGGGGCAGGCACCGGGAACCCACTCATTTTTAAATGATGTTCTAGTTTGCTAGCTGCCAGAATGTGATATACCAGAAACAGAACGCCTTTTAAAAGGGGGAATTTATTAAGTTGCAAGTTTACAGTTCTAAGGCCGTGAAAATTTCCCAATTAAAGCAAGTCTATAAAAACATCCAAATTAAGGCACAAATAAGAGGTTACCTTCACTCAAAAAAGGCCGATGAAGTTCAGGGTTTCTCTCTCAGCTGGAAAGGCACATGGCAAACATGGTGACATTTGCTAGCTTTCTCTCCAGGCTTCTTGTTTCATGAAGCTCCCCCAGGGGTATTTTTCTTCTTCATCTCCAAAGGTCTCTGGCTGCATTGGCTCTCTTGAGTCTCCTGGCTCTCAAGCTCTCTCCAAAATGTTTCCTCTTTTAAAGGATTCCTGTAAACTAATAAAGACCCACCTGGAATGGGTGGAGTCACATCTCCCTCCAATCAGAGGTTAATATCCACAATTGGGTGAGTCACACCTCTGTGGAGATAATCTAATCAAGTTTCCACCCTACAGTGCTGAATAGGGATTAAAAGAAACTGCTGCCTCCACATGCTGGATCAGGATTAAAACATCACTTTTCTAGAGTACATAATCCTTTCAGACCAGTACAAATCACTTAGATTTAAATTTCAAAGTCAAATTTTTCTGTGATGTTAGAGAAAAATATTCTTTTCTGATAATGTGGAAATGCATGCTTTTCTATTCACACCGAAATTGCACTACTCTTGATGCAGTCCTTAAGATGACCCCTCAGTGATTCAGTTTCACTTATATAATTAGTTATTTTATAAAGATGATCTAAACACGAAGTCCTAGGAAATCACTTTAACCAATGAAGTTTATATTTTATTTTCAGCTGAAACAGTTGGCATGATGTTTTGGGTTGAAAATCATAGTTATTAAATATGTTAAACAGCTGCATCTTGAGTTGGAAAAGATAAACAGTTACTGCAATATTGTCTTTAAGTTTTCCTGATTCTGATTATTTGTCTCCTAAAAAGCTAGAAATTGAAGAAATGTCAAATGTAGATCACATCTGAGTCATGTTTCTGAATCTATAAAAAACAAAAACAAAATTCACCTTACATTAATTTTATGACTCGAAGTCAAGTTTTGGCTCATGGTCATTTTTCCCAGTCCCACCATATAAATGGATTATTTTAAGGATTTGTTTATTTTGCCTTTTCACTGCAATTTGATCATGTACAAATTTGGGCAGGATAAAGACTCAGAATTAACCCTCTTCTATTAGCACAGCTCTTTTCTGTGAAACTTCCCTTGTACCACCCCACCCTCCCCCAATACAGACTTACTTGCCCCATGCAACTTTGAAACTCCTTCAAAAGAAGTTCATTCTACCTTGGTTCATTCTACCTTGCATTAGAGCTGCTTAAATACTGTCTTCTGTGCTAGATGTGGGCTCCTTAAAAACAGAGGACTTAGACATTTTTGTGTAACCCACCATGCTTTGGACCTTGTAGATGCAGAACCAATGTCTGAATCGAGCAAAGATCAGAAGTGAGGTTGGCTGATGGAAAAAATATCAACTGGCTAATTACTTTTTTCAAACCCATCATTAAAATTGGGAGAGAATTTTTGGAAGCTAAGCCAAAGCATCTTACTCTTCAAACTGAGCTACACTAGTAGTTGTTCTGTACTGATTGGAATTTCTGTTCTGCACAGATTCCTTCAGCACTCAGGGCATTCATTTCTGGCTCCAAGCACCCTCTCACATTTGCCCTAGTGTGTCATATACGGTCATTTTCTGTATAATTTGGGCTATGATGGGAAAACTGGAAGGCACTATAGCCTAGGTAATAACCACATGTGATCTTAATCTGCACTCAAGCTCACACCACAAAATCCCTGTGATTTTGGTGGTAATGGGGTTCTTTATTACCTTTATAGTTTTCTGTGCATCTGCTCTTGCATTTTTGGAATTTGAGGTACTGATTATTTGAAAATGCTTTTCTCCTATTGCACAATGGAGGTTGCTGTGGATACATGGTTTGCTGCTAGCAGCATTTAATGGCTGAGAAGACAAAGGCCATTGATTTTCATCTTGATTTTCATTTCCACAGGTATTTATCCACGTTGATACCTTGAAAATTAAGATTCCAAATACAGTTGTTTTCATAGCCTCAACAGTTCTTATGAGTTATGAGGATAGTCTCCTGAGAAGATGCTAGGCATTCCAGCATCTCCTCAGGAAGGAATTCCCAAAACACTTTGAGCATACATGTTGAATTTTGCCCAGCACCCCTACCAAACACCCCAGGAAGTGTCCAGTTTCCCCAAAGTGAACACCATTCCTAGTTAAATCTCTACAGAATTTCAGTTCTACCCCTGGCAGCAAGTGGAGTTAGAAGGCAGAGTCATTTTTATTGCCAAGAGGAGTGGGTTCTGTCTCCTGCCCTTAATACCTACCCCTCAGATCTCAAGAGATTTTCCTAGCTAGTGAGACACATGAATGTCAAGACTCATGAGTGGCACTGAATGTATGGGAGAAAAGCAGAGTTTACCAATGCAACTGTACTTGACCAAGAAAAAGTTGCCACAAGCTTATCTCTCCCTTTCATGAGGAGATAGAAGGGATCAAGACTAGGAATGGGTCAGACGTAATTAAGGTAAGATAGTTTGTGGATTTAAAGTTAAAAGTCTGCAGATTATAGGAAGATTCTGGACATACATTGGCATGACAGAGAACACTAGCCAAGAAAGCAAGCATATCTTATGTATAGAGATAATTGTGTAAAGTTTGAAAGAAACCTAATTTTCTTAGTTAATGGTGATTGTTGGAGACTTCAATAATTTTATTAAACATACTGCCATATTAAGGTGTTTTTTAATAGTATAGAATACTATTTGAAAAGAACTTATCGATGCAGTTTCTACTTTGAAATAAAAAGTTAAAGGAGGGCGGGCCACGGTGGCTCAGCGGCAAGAACGCTTGCCTGTCATGCCAGAGGACCCGGGTTCGATTCCCGGTGCCTGCCCATGTGGAAAAAAAAAAAAAGTTAAAGGCTATTACAGCTGTATAAATAAAATTGGCTACATTACCAAATCAAGTGAAAACAGCTGGATGACTCTTCTCCAAATATGGAGGGTATAACCTAAAATATTCTGAAACTCACTTCAGGGGCCCCCTAAGGAAGGCAGACATCTTCACAAACAGTGAAGCAAATTGTGACAATAGAAACCCCAGGAAAGAGCTATAGCTTAGATCTTTCAAGTTGAGAGCTCACAACCCACCCCAGGTGCTCAAAGACATTTGATTTTAACCATCTCTTAAGACAGCCTGTGGGGAAGCCAAGGGGAGGATTTAAAAAAATGGCAAAGATGAGGTAGTGGGTTGAAGACTCAATTAAGAAAAGAAAGGTCAGTTGTGAGCATAGCAGCTACTTCCTGCTACAATTCATCTCCCCCAGATGCTGCAATATGAGTTGACCCTGCAATATTACTTTTCCACATGTACCTCTCCTAGGCTGGAGTCCGGCTGCCTAGTGTCTTGGTTCCAGTCAGACAACTGCCCCAGTTTTTTGTCCTCATGTTTCATGGCATGGATCTCAGATTTAAGTTCTTTTAATCGGTCTTCAAACAGTTTGCTTTTCTGCACATAATCCAGCCTATAGTAAACCACAGAAGGGCAAATGAGCAGGCTATTATATTCAAACATTTTTTAAGCAAACCATTTTATATCTGTTTATGTTTTACATCTTGACCCAGTACCCACATTTGTACAAATATAATTGAGGTATAAGTTATTCCAAAAAAAAAAAGTGTCCTTACTGCATGCATTGTGCTACAATATTTTCTATCCCATTTGCCTTTTTTCATTTTTTACTTTTTTAATGCTTGTCACGACTTGCAGTTTGAAAAACACTGCTCCACATGGCATTGACCCAGATCACAAGCAATTTACTACACCAGCAATGGCTTTGGGAAGGATTATGGTTTTTCCATTGCCCTTTTGCTGTGGTGATATTTTCATAATTTGGAATTTATCCTAGTTTATGTGTAGCAGGGAGCCATGATGTGGCAGAATTTTATTTCCTTATTTTTTATGTACTTATTTTTATCGTTAGATAGGGAAACTGCAGTTTAAAATGCTTTAGACCCTTTCACATTTAACAGTGGACCCATAAAGTCAGGGTTCTAGGAAGTCTCCCTAGTGAATTACTTGAGGACAAGGTCAAAGTATGGTTCCTGGACCAGCAGCATCCGTATCACTCAGCATTTGTTAGAAATGTAAATTCTCAGAATGCATCTGAGAATTCCATCGGAATTAGAAACTCTGGGGGTGTCGACAGGCACTGTGATTTTTTCTTAATAGGTTCTTTTTTCGGGGGGAGGGGTGCATGGTCCAGGAATCGACCCCAGGTCTCCCGCATGGAAGGCGAGCATTCTTACCACTGAACTATCCTTGCACCCTACCCACTGTGTTTTAATAAGCCCTCCAGGCAATTCTGCTGCCTGCTCACATTGGAGAACCACCGCTTCTGGTTAAGTGGCATATGTCAGGGACATGAAATTGCCACCAGACCTCAGGGGACTAAGTATGGCAACTGTGAGCACATTGCTGACCTCTCTGTGCCTCTTCCTTATCGGAGGGGTAATGACAGCACCTCCTCGCAGGGCCTTTGGAGGGGTAGATGAAGTAATGCAAGTAAAACACTCAGAATAGTGCTAGATGCACAGCAAATGTGCATGAATATTAACAAATTGTCACCTAAGCACCATTTTTCTCAGAAAAGGAAATTTTTGTTTCGTTTTGTTTTTGTCTGAAAAAGCCCACTCTGCCCCACATTCCTTCCTTGGACTGTGGCTGAGAAGGAAGGGCATGGGGAAGAATCACTGGGGGCCTGGGGGTGGAGAAAACACCCTTTTCCTTTTGAAGTTCAAGGCTGTTGCCACAGTTAGCATGGTCATCTGAGACTCCAGGTGAAGTGGGTCCTGTTTATCACATTAGTCTGGTTTTTTGTTTGTTTTTCCATGTTCATCGTTTATTTAGCGTCTGTATTTGTTTACCAGGTATTGTGAATCTCCCCCACTAGAATAAAAGCACACAGCAGAGTGTCTGGTATGTAGTTGGCTCAGCAGCTGTGCCTTGAGTGTAAGAAAAGAGAGGTGCCAGACCTTCCTAAGGAAGCTTACTATGAATTGAGAACATCAGACTTAGTACTAGAGAGTCTTAAGAAGGGATGATATTGAAACTATTTTAACAACTGCTTAAACATTAGTTGGTGGCCACCAACTAATCAAAAAACATCAGAATTTAAAATAGGAACAAAACCTGACCCAGCACTTGGACTAGTTCTCATGCCCCAGAATACAGACTAGCCTATGGTTGAAGGCCTTGGGCAAGACACTTCCAATGGGAGCCTCCATTCTTTTCTGAACCTCAATTTGGTTTTCTACAAAACAGGGGTGGAAATAATACTTGGGATTTGTAATTTAGGAGATGATTTAATGTATGCAAAACATGTAAACCAGTTCTGGCACCTGGTGGAAGCTCCATGGACATTCAGGTTGCAGTGTTGCCAGCAGGTGGGCAACAGAGACAAAGCCAGATGGAGCTGGACGCTGGACTGATACTGCTGTGTAACCTGGGGCCAGTCAACCTCCCTTAGCCTCAGTTTCCCTAAATGTCAATAAAAAGTAATCCCCACTTGCTCATAGAGCTGTTCCTGAGGATTAAATGACAGCATCTTAATAAAGCCCATCATGCAAGACCTTATTACTACATTACTACTGCTCATTTCTCTCTCCCCACACAAAGGAAAATCTGGAACCCTCAGCCGTGACTTATACACTCACTCCAGTTGTGCATATTCATTCTGATCCAGGCACTTTTACACCAGACCAGCCCAATAGATAAACCATATGGTTACTGTTTGGAACTATTTTTGCCACAAGACCCAAGACTTCAAAGGACGACTCCTAAGGGGATCAATAGGCCATGGATGGCTTTTGAAAGCTGTACCTTTCTCTTTCAATCTCCAGAGAGAGTCTCTTTAGGTCCAGATCACCCACATCCAACTTCAAAGATTCCTTTTCAAATCCAAAGTCTTCAATATTTGGTGTTGAAAGCTGCTGAAGATAATCAGATGAAGGCTAAAAAAAGAATGAATTAAAAAAGAAAATTTAGTTCCACTAACAGTGGAACTTTGCCTATGTTCAATCATCCTTCTTTCAGTCTGAGCAGATGAGGGGCTTTAGAAATTCAGTTGTTTCCACTACAAAACATAGAAGAAAAAGCATGGATTCTAGAGTCAGACAAACCTCACTCTATCCCAGTTTTGCCGATTAACAGCTGTGTGACTTTGGGCAAATTACTTAATCTCTCAGCCTTTTTTCCCTAATCATGAAATGGAGCCAATAATGTAAGCAAAGTCTGAACCCTTCACGGAGCCCACGTACAATTATTTGTTATGTGACATGACCAAGGTCACAAAACGAGGTGTCAGCAGGGTGAGAGGCCATCGCTTTGCTCAGGGACAGAACATGGCACCGAGGATCTGGGCTCCAATACAGACTTGCCCTGGCACCCAGGACAAGGTCATTACTCTTTTGTCATGTCCACATTACTCACTTTTAAAATGGAGCAAATACCTTTAGATGACATCACTACCTAACAGAATATCAAATCAGATACATCAGGTCTCCAAAACTGCTCCAAGAACAATGACGACAGAACCCTCCATTCTAAAGAGAAATGCCAACATCTACACAGAACCCCAACTACCCAGGAAATGATCTATTCAGGACACCATCTACCCAAGATACCTTCTAGGCAGGACATAATCTATACAGGATACGCTAAGGAGAAGGTTAAATTCCAGAGGTGCTTGTAGAACTTTGTGTGTGTCCCCAGGAGTTTAAGACTCAGACATTGATGCCTAACTCTTGTCTGGAAAAGTCTAAAGGCAAAAGCTGAGGGCAGAGAGAACTACAGCAGAACCAGATTCTGTCGCAGCAGGGATGGGGCCAAGGTGGATATTCCCTTGGCTAGAGGGGACACTGAGAAAGGTAGTGGTCCTAAACCATCTACAGAGGACCCCACCCAAGAGCTAGGTACTCCCCAACTGCCAAGCAGGAATGGTAGAACAAGTAGCATGCTGCCAGCTAAGGCTGCTTGCATAAGGGAACCATGCATTGGAGCCCCATGGGGTGGTCAGCCATAAAAGAACCACAAAAACACTCCACGAAGCAAAGAGCCAAGGTCTGGATATCAGTCCCAAGTGGAGAGTAGCACGGTCATGTTACAACTGCACCAGTCAAGTGAAACCTCTTCATCACCCTTTTAAGTCTCTTCCCACATCCCCTCCCCTAAGCAGAACACATAGAAGAGGAAGCAAGCAACCTTAGAGAGAGAAACTGGAAGACAGTGCCTTCACTTCCAACTCTGAGTCAAGCAGGAAGCAAAGAGAAACAGGGAAGAGCTTTAAATTGCTTTAGTTTCCTTGTTTGTGAAATGGGATAAAATATCACCACTCCCTTAGAGATGAGGACTAAATGAGGTGAAATACTGCCCAGAGTAAGGCCCCAGGCCCTTGTTGGAATAGCAAACCTACAGGCTGTGAACTCTGGGTCACATCGTGGAGCTTCTGCCTGGCTCTTCTTTCAGCTTCTCTGGCTTTTTGTAGATCTTGTCTCAGAAGTTCAGCCTCTTTGGATCTGTTCAAAGAAAATATTCCTGAAATGAAGAAGCAACACAGCCTGGAACTTCCTGTTCAGAGGGTGCTCATCGTGGGCTCCCTGGCCAGAGCCCGCTCTGAGCAGGGTCACGATCCCTTGTCCTGACATGGAGCACTGATCTGCCAAGAGCACTGTGAAAGGGAGAATTAGGTACCCAATTTAGATACGTTCTTAATCTTAATCTGCCTTCCTATGGGTGAACCCATTGTAAATAGGATCTCTATTTGGAAGGTGTTGTGTTTAGTTAAGGGGTGACCCAACTGAATGAGGTTGGGCCTAAATCCTGAATACTGGAGATCTTATAAACAGAATCTGGATGAGAAAGGAGAGGATATGGCTATGTGACATGAGACACAGATACAAGCCAAGGAACCCCAAGGATCGCCAGCAGCCAGCACCAGAATGTTACAGACTTTGGGGAGAAAGCATCGCCTTGCTGGCACCTCAATCTTAGACTTCTCCTAACCTCAAAACCATGAGCCGATACACTTGTGGTTCAAGCCAACCCCCTGTGTAGTCATTGTGATGGCAGCTAAGGCAGAAGGAAGACAAACATCAACTGCCTGTGCCTTGGATGAGGAGTCAGCCAACTGGACCTGCCTATTCTGCTCACCCCTGGCTGGGCCCCACTTTCTCTCCAACTCTTCCCATCCCCTGTACAAGTTTCCTATTGCTGCCATAACAAATTACTGCAAACTTAGTGGCTTAGTTTTACAACATGAGAATTTATCATTTTAGAGTTCTGGAAGTAAGAAGTCCGAAAGGGTCTCACTGGGCTGAAGTCAAGGTGTCAGCAGGACTGCCTTCCTTCTGGAGGCTCTAGGGGAGAATTCATTTCTGCCGTTTCCAACTCCTGCAGGCCGCCCTCGTTCCATGGCTCATGGCCCCTTCCTCCATCTTCTCACACTGCTACCTCTCCCTTATCTTCTTCCCTCTTCTACTCTTAAGGACCCTTGTGATTATAGTGGGCCCACCCAGATAATCCCAATTAGTCTATTTTGTGGTCAACTGATTAATAACGTTAATTCCATCTGTATCCTTAGTTCTCCTTTGCCATGTAATCTAACATGTTTACAGATGCTGGGAATTTGGACGTGGATATGTTGGGGGGGGTGCATAATTCTGATTGGGACCTCTCAGGCTCTCAAATTCTTAATCCCAGATAACTTTCTGCTCTCCTCCTTTAGAGATTAATATGCTTCACAATGCTGCATTCATATAAGCAATGCTAAGGAGTGTGCACCAGTTCAGCTTATGATGGCAAGGCCTGAAATTTTCAATCCAACTAGTTGGAGGATGATGCCTAGATCATGTCCCCTCTCTGATATCTTCTCAGACAAACATCCGAAAAAAGGGTAGTTTAGGACTCAGGAAAACCCACCAACACTAGGAAAACAGCAGCAGCAAGTCATGACCCCAGGGGATTAGAGTGAATCTTGAGTATCAAATACCAATTTCTTCAATTATTAGGGTGTCATCCAAAGTCAAGAAGGGCAAAAGGCAATTCCAGATTAAAAGAGTCTGAAGAAATAAGGCAGCTGAATGCGTTGCGTGATCATGGATTGGATCCTAGGCTGGGGGAGATAAAAATCAATTAAAAATGTTACTGGGTCATCTTACAAAATGTGAATATGGGCCATGGATGCAATAATGTATCAATGTTAAACTTCCTGATTTTGATCACTGAAATGTGGTTATATAAGAGAATGCCCTTAGGAAATACATTCAGACATGTTTGAGAGCAAAGGGGGTATTCCAACTTACACAAATGTTCAAAAAAATATATACACTGTGCATACACAAAGAGAGACACAGAAAGAAAGACAGAGAGAGAGAGAGAAAAGGATAAAGCACCTGGGGCAAAAATATACAGGAGCTTTGTACTATTCTTGCAACTTTTTCTTAAGTTTGAAATTATATCAAAATAAAAAGTGTGTCACAATATTTGGATAATATTTCTAAGGCCAAGGTAAGTAGGAACCACTCCTCACAGAGGTCACCATCAGCCCTTACATTTGCTGGACAAGGGAATAATTCTGCCTTTCTGGCAGCTCAACCACAGGTGACTACGTGGCCCCCCGGAGCAGGCAGGCCTCCCTCTCCCCTCACCTGCGGTCAGACTCCTTGACCAGGTTCATCACCACTCTCTCGGCTTCCCGCAGCTTCTGCTCCACCAACCCCTTCTCCTCCTTGGTTTTCAGAGCCGTGCGCTCCAGGAGCTGCCGCTTCTGCTCTGCCTCCGCCACGCTCTGCGCCAGCAGCGCAGCCTCTTCCTCGGCAATCTGAGCCTTCTCTGCCAGCAGCTCCACGGCCTCTTGGGAGTGTAGCTGGGGGGGGCAGTGGACCTGGTGAGTTTCTGGAGGGTTCCAGGCAACAGAACACAAGACAACCACACCGACAATGCCCTAGAGGGGATGCCTCCAAGCAGAATGACTTTCTCCACCATGGTGTTCTAGAGATGTGGTCTGCAGAATGGCAGCAGCAGAAACACCTGGAACTTCTTGGACATCCACATTCTCAGGCTCCACCCAGGCCTTCCGTGTCAGAAATTCTAGGGGTGCCACCCAGGAATCTGTGTCTCAACAAGCTCTCCTGGGTACTCAGATGCACATTCTAGCATGAGTACCTCTGCTCCACTTAAAAGGGCCTGAGTTAAAGGACGACAAAGTTAGGGCTTATTTTCTGTCTTGTTTCTTTTAATATTAAGAGAAAGGAAGGCCCAGAAATATGCAAACGTCTCCAGACTCTTTACTGTGAATAAGGATTGGATAAGTTGGGAAGAGCAAGAGGGAAAGGCAGTGTGGGAAGAGGGACACTTATTTTTCTCTCCTTCTAGAAGCCTTCATAGTGGGGAGGGAATTCCTACGTTCTCCCCAAAGCAAAGTGTTGGAGAACCATATCCAGCCTTTCTCAAGCCTTCCCGAATGGGATGAGGAATCAATCACATGATTGGTGAATTTAGGAGGAGCCAGGGTTGGACTCTCTCTGAGTACCCTCTCTTTTAGATCCGCCTGCTCACAGAAAGGTGCATTCCTCATGGGCTCATACGGGTATCAATTAGCCTGGTAGCCCAGGAAGAATTAAAGAGCCCCACTAAGTCCTAGCTCCAGCTTCTGCCAGGTATAAAGCTGATGTTTAGTCTCCATGTCAATTTCTTAATTAATTCCAAACTTGGAGGCAAAAGAGGAAAGATTTTATTGGATACATAACGCCTCATTAGGTGAAAACGATGATGGAGAAGGATGCAGAGGGCTTTGAATCCACATTGCTGCCTCATAACAAGGGAGAAGAGAGTGGAGATGCAGGGGGAGGTGTTTGAGGGCTGCTGAGCATATCAGGTCTGATGTGCAGTAGCAATTTACCATGGCTTTCTATGTGCCTGTGTGATAATACATGATATAAAATTTGCCATTTTAGCCATTTCAAAGTATATAATTCAATGGTACAATGATGTGCAAACACCACCACTATCTAGTTCAAGAAATTTTCACAACCCCAAAATGAAACCCTTTAAGCAGTAACTCTCCATTCATCCCACCCAGACCTCAGGCAACCACTAATCTACTTTCTGTCTCTATGAATTTGCCTATCCTGGACATTTCATATATTTGACCTTTTGTGTCTGGCTTCTTTCACATAACAGTGTTTTTAAGGCTCATCCATGTTGTTGACTATATCAGACCATTATTCCTTTTCATGGGTGAATAATATTCCACTGCACAGATATACCACATTTTGTTTATCCATTTACCCGCTGATGCACTTGGAGTTGTTTCCACCTTTTAGCTATTGTGAATACTGCTGCTATGAACATTCATGTACAGATTTTGTTTGAACATCTGTTTTTATTCTTTAGGGGTATGGTAATTCTATGTTTAATTCACTGAGGAACTGTCAGACTCCTCTTCCACGGCTTTCTGAAGGGTACTTCTACACTTCCTGTGGTAGTTAGATTCAGTTGTCAACTTGGCCAGGTGGAGGTGCTTAGATCTATGGCTATGGACCTGAGCCAATGCCATGTGAACCTCATCTGTTGCTGATTACATCTGCAGTCAGCTAGGAGGCGTGCCTGCTGCAATGAATGATGTTTGATTTAATTGGCTGGTGCTTAAATAAGAGAGCTCAAAGTAGCACAGCCCGAGCAGCTCAGCATACCTCATCTCAGCACTCACAGCTCAGTCTAGGCCTTTGGTGATACAGAAAGAAATCACCCTGGGGAAGTTGTTGATACCCAGAGGCCTGGAGAGAAGGCCAGCAAAGATCACCCTGTGCCTTCCCACATAAGAAAGAACCTCAGTTGAAAGTTAGCTGCCTTTCCTCTGAAGAACTAACAAAATAAATCCCCTTTTATTGAAAGCCAATCCGTCCATGGTGTGTTGCATTCCAGCAACTAGCAAACTAGAACACTTCCTAACTCTTAAATGTTCTTTATTGGAGAAGCATCCCTTGCTGAACTGGGGACTCCCCCTGACCATAAAGTAGATTCACAGTGACTACCCCAAACACTCTCAATCAGCAGCATCCCAGGTACTTTGCCTCTCAGAGGGGCAGTGATACTGGGAAGGAGATGCTGCCACTCACCAAAGCCTCATTGGTCTGCTGGGTTTCAGCCTCCACCTGGAAGAGCTGTCTCTCCAATTGGTCCCGGGCTCTCTCTGCCTCTTCGCGGAGCTGCTTCTCGTGGATAAACCTCTGATGCTCCAGCTGCCAAAACAGTGAGAGAAAGGGCCCTCCAGAGAAACTTGTCCCACTGTCCCTCTGACGTATCTTCAAGGTAAGTTACTGGGTTAGAGGTTTCTGAGCATGAAAATATTTGATATTTCAGAAGATGACATTTTTTAAAACCATTATGTTTCCTTAAGGAATAGCAAATTGGTGTTGAAACAAAGCTTGACACAAAACACCAAATTTCTAGACAGCATTAACTCACTTTTTTCTGAGCCTTCATTTCTTTGGCCTGTGTTTTCATTTGCTGCATCTCAACAGAGTCTACTCTCCGCCTCCTCATAAAGAGATCGTGGTTTCCAACACACAGCTGAAGAATCTGTGAAATACAAGAGTGTGCAACTACCCCAGGGCCAAATCGCTGCATTGGAACATCTGCTATCCCAGGTGGACTTCGGGAATCCCTTCCAAATGCCTTGGTGTGGGGGGAGAAGGGCTGGCAGGGCTGATGGGTAACTCACCATTTCTGGTAACATCACACCATACAGTGACCCCAAACTGCCCATGGACCATTAACATTCTTAAATGTATTCATAGCAAAATCATTCCCTTTTCCAAGGACCAAAGAATGCCCAATGGCAAACTCCTCTGTCTCATGCTCCTTTACTTCACAAATTCATTGCAGCACTTCCATTTCCTGATTCCAGTTCTCTAGAGAGAGAGAACTGAATCCAATTCAGACTTTCAATTGATAGTGTCCCCAAAGCTTTTCCGAGAAACTATCCAGAGCAATGTCTTTACCAGACTGTGCCCAAACAAAATCACAAATACAGCCGAATTTTCTCTGCCCATTTTGATAATTCAGTACTTGCTGGTAACACACAGCACACGGCAATTGCATGTCTCAAGTGTTTTCCAGACATCATTTCATCTACTCTAAATCATTCTGGTATTAATTATCTTTCACAGCTGGAAAAATGTGATCTTAAATAAGGGCTCAGAGGCACAATTCCAGTAAAGTTCCCCAAAATGTCAACATGAATGACTGCCTTAGGATATTAACGCTTCATTTTTGGTAAACAAATTCAGTAAGTGGCATGGCAGGCATGGGCTTACCAGTTCATTGACCTTCATCTGTGAAGAGAAGAATTTAAAAACTTCAGCTTTTTTGTCAAGCAGTTTAATAGTCACCTGAAGATGGAAGAAGGGGGAGAAAGATGAAATGAGACATTATAAAAGTTACTAAAAGTTGTCCAAACCATTTGACAAGTGACACTTTGAAAGCAAATAAGGGAGTGTGTGGGGATACTATATGGTGTGACGTAACCAGAAATGGTGAGCAACCCATCAGCCCTGCCAGCCCTTCTCCCCCCACACCAAGGGGGAGTAAGAGAGAGAAAAAAAAGTCCTCTGGTTTTGTTGCCATCTCAACAGGGTGGCCGAATGTGGACGCCGGGGTTGAACCCTGAGCAGCTCCTAGCTACCAAGAAGGTGCTTTCTGGCAATAAAAGACATTGTCCTCATTGAGACACTGACATTTTTAATTATGCATGCAAGACTTTGTATCAGAAGGTAAGGAAACCTAAAATAAATTCCACTTTATGTAGGCAAAGACCATTTTACTATGGTTTGTTTGTTTAACTTTAACTCCCAAACAACAAGTTTTAGAGAAGGACCCCAATCTAAATAGCTAAACAGACACGAAGGAATAAAGCACTTTCTGCATTAGAAAATTTCTTCCTAAAATAAGCATTTGTTATTATGCTTATTTATAAGCATAGGCGTGAGGCGTTGTTCTAAAGACTAGCTGTTCCTTACTTTGGTTTTTCCCAAGTCATTGGTTCTCAAAGTGCGAACCCGAGGGGAGTTAAATCAGCATCATCTGGGAACTTGTGCAACCTGCAAACGGTGGGGCCTCATGCTATTAGGGACCTGGTGAGCTCAGTAACACACATTACATTTTTTTGTCTTTCGCAAAATCGCGCTCAAGGTAGTTTCTATGACTCACACCTAGAAAGTCTTTGCTTAAGATATCTAAGCTGGGTCACGGTGGCTCAGCAGGCAAGAATGCTTGCCTGCCATGCCAGAGGACCCGGGTTCGTTTCCCAGTGCCTGCCCATGTAAAATTAAAAAAAAATAAAAAAAAATAAAAAGATATCTAAGCAACTTACCTGATTCCAATTTGTTTATTTGTGAACGGTAATACCTACCTCATTGGTTGACGAAGATTTAAGTGAGTCACGTACATAAAATACTTAGTCCAATGTCTAGCACATTGCAGGGCTCAATGAAGTTACCCTCCAAAGATCCACTGCTGTGTGGTTTCAATCTTGAGAGTAGGCTCTGTGCTCCCCACAGCCGTGATAAGCAGGAAGGTGAGAAGACTGAGGTGGGGCTCATTTATTGGACTGCTACCCACTCTCTACTGAACCAGCTGACCTGAATGAAGCCTGGGCAAGCACAGATAGTTCGTTCTGACTGGCAAGGAAATGCTGATCAGGTGCCTTGCCATGATTTCGATAACTACTGATATGCTTTCAGAAAGCTTCCTTCCTTATCTAGGACAGTTGTTCCTAGGCCTTTTATAACAATTCTTTAAAATGTCAAAGACTGAGAGTTTTTTCATCTTCAATTCAAAACAAACCAATAGACAATGCTGAGGATACAGGGATACACAAGATACATCTTTTGCTGTCAAGGATCCCACAAGGTAATAAGATGATATTTAAAAGTAATTACATGACAGCAGAATAGGTACAAATTTTACTTTATGATGATCAAGTCACTTCTACTCACTCTCAGACAGTATGACAAAAATAAGATTGTGCCTACTTCTTTCTCTCTGTAGGAAATGTTTCGGATACTGCTCCATTCAAAAGATTTCTTTGGAGAAAACCGGTTATCGATGCTGTAAATGTGAATTCCTTTGGCGTCCACACCAAGTAAATGATCTACGTAGTCTTTATTTTGCTGTAAAAGAAAGTCATGGCATTACTTTTCTAAAACCTACAACCTCCAGATGGTTCCAGGACAGATAAGTCCTGAAACCCAGAGGGGCGCCAGTCTCTCCAGACAATCAACCAGTTCTATCCCCTCTATCCCATATTATCCGTAGCCCCTTTCAAAATGAAAAAGTTAGACTGAGCATAGCCCAAATATCCCTAAAGACTGAGAGAAAGCTCAAAGGAGAAGGTGGAGTTATATGGGAGAAGATAGGATTTAACAAATGAGTATGACTGCTGAATCATTATATTGATATTTCTTTTAATCTCCAGTGTCTTGGACCAACCAGAAGAAAAAGCATAAAATTGTAAAACTGTAACCCATATCAAACTCTGAAATCCGGTCTATAATTGCTGTGGGGTGCTGTGAAATTTACTGCTTTTTTTAAATATATGTTATTTTTCACAACTGAGGGAAAACAAAGAAAATCAAGGCAAATGTTAAAAATACAATTCCTACTGAAATATGCAGGCAGAGAAGAAAACTGTTAGAGAATTTTCTCATTTTACTTCCAGGCAAATAATAGAGATGGGTTTTATTTATGTGTTTATAGCCTCATTCCCCGATGAAATATTGAAATGAGGGAGTTGGAAGTGTTCTTGGAACAGAGGCTTGGATTTTTAAAACATTTCTGCCCTCTGGGGCCTCCACAGTATCCCTTGGGAGCTGTGTAACTAGAACAAAGGGTCTAAGCACAGAGTGTGCTGCTCCCAACTTTAGCTGGGGTTCTCTTGTAGAGGGAGAGGGCCACTGGGAACCACAGCTCATGCCAGAGACTCTAGCACCAGATTGCTCCAAAATTGAATCTGAGCATCCAAAATCCAAACAGCTTCAAAGAAAAACACTCTACCCAAAGGGAACTGTTGTAAAATTTCAAGCAGACTAAAATGGGCACTTAATGACACAGGTTTCTAGGTTTTCTTGACAAACCTTTGGCCTGTGCTCTCACTCTCCGTCAAACACTGGGCCAGGCTACACTGACCGTGAATGCCCATGGCAGGGAACAACCTGTGCTGCCACTGTGGGACGTCAGCCACCTCCTTCCGGCCACTTCACCAGGAAGGAGGGGGTGTGATGGAATAGAGGGGACCCCAGGGTCAGAAGTCAGGGTTACAGTCCCACCTCTGCCAACCACCAGCCTCAGCGTCTGACTTCCCATGGCTGATTCTCAGACTTCCCCTTGGTGGGTGAAGATCACCTCTGACCACCTCACAGGGTTGTGATGTGCCAAGAAATAATGCAGAGCACATGTGGGTCATAATTTATGAGCCCTTTAGCCTCTGTGGCACTTGTCTCCATATGAGCACACAGAGAAAGACCACTCAGTTTAAAATGTGTGGCCATAACACAGCACGGAGAGGCGCTTTTTCCATTGCCTATCCCTCAGGGAGAATCATTGGGTCACTAGACACTCAGTGTCCCTGGAATGGCAATAGGCCAGACTTGGAAGTGGGTGGCACTTCTTCTTCATTCCGATTTCCAGCCTTATGCAGCCTTATAACCTATGATGACGAGGAAAAGGAACTGGGTATCTTATAGAACCACAGACAGTTCAGTCTTCTGTGAGTAAAAAGGCACAAATGGTCCCTGAAGACTAACATGATGTCCTGGGGCATCGTGTCTTCCCAGGGCAGAAAAAGCGAGAACACACCTGTGGCCACAGGACTGCTGTGGGTAGATGGGGAGCCCTCTCAGGGTAGGTGCTAAAGACAGGAAAGTACTTTGGTTTGATTTCTCAAGAAAACTGCATTGCCCTTGAGCTCTGCTTATCCTAATATTCTCAGAAAGCAGGTTACTCCTATAGTTCTCGGAAAGCATGTTACTCCTAGAGATGGAAACAGATCTCTCCCTTTTCCCATGAAATGTTCCATTTCAGAAGCCGTCGTGCAAGTCACCCTGGAAAGAGGAACTCAGGAGCTCAAGCAAAATTACTGGCACCGCAAGTCAGAACGGAAGATGAATCAAATGTGAAATGTACCCACAGTGATGGGAAAGTAAGTGATACCACACATTTCCAAGTCTTGTGCGATTTTCAGATAATTCATCTCAGCTTCATCCCTGCAGAACAAATCAGTGATTATATGAGCTGTTCCAAAAAGTCAAGGACCTCAACTCCATAATTTTATTTTAAAGCTTTTATTTTGCCCTTAATAATATTCATGAAATGGCAGGAATTTTTCAGGGCTTATTTTGGGTTTTGTATTAATTAATTTAATAGGTATAGGGCTTCTAGGTCCATGGACTCTGTGAGGGTTGTGGGTTTTTTGTTGGTTTTTTTTTTTTTTGCTTTGTTTATTTATATTTCAGATAAAATGGGTCTTCCGTGGATGAAAAGGAATAGGAGACAACAATGTTGCCATAGCTTCAGTCATGCCACAAGTTATGTCTTCAACATAGAGAACTTTTTCTAATAGTGTTTAATCATTATTAAATATTAAAGATAAGCAAAGAAACTCTGCCAGCAGTTCAGAGCCATTTATCCCAAACCAGCCATGTATAACTTCTTAAAGTAAAGAGTTAATGAACCTCGAAGGTTCCCTAAGAGTTTCCACATAGCAACACCAATTTCATGGAAATATTTCTACAACTAGAACACAGATGAGGCAGATCTAGCTCAAATCCTGGTTCTATCATTTAATAGCCTGAGACTCAGGAAAGTTCCTTAAACTCATTAATCCACAGTTTCATCATGTTAACAATAATAATAATAATAACGGGGTTACACCTGGGGACAAGAACCATTGTCGAAAGCCTCTTTGGCAGAGACGTTTATGTTAATGTGATTGTTATTAGGAAAGTGCCATTTGCATATCACGGAGTCAAGGTTGAATGGTTGGGGCCTTTCAATAATAACCAAGTGACAGAATAACCATTTGCTCTTTTCTCTGTGTCCCTTCTGAGCCAGGCATAGCACTAAGCATCTCGCACACATTGGCTCATTTCATCCTCACAAGTCTTTGAGGTAGCAAATGTCACCACCTCCACTTTGCAGATGAAAAATTCAAATTTTAGCTTTCAGCAAGCAGCTATCTGATTCATTCTTGGAATTTAAATGCAGTTTTGACCAATGCCAAAATTCAGCACTTAATCACAGTTCATCTTATGAATTTTAACTTCTTAAGCGCCAAAAGGGTCACCCATCATGAAGTAGTAGATCATTGGTGTATCCCTATCCTTGACAGAGTGAAACCAATGTTAACATCCAGCCTTCCCCACGTTCCATCACCCAGGCCTGTGACCTCTGCCAATCTGGGCTGCCTTGTCTTACCTGGCAATGCCCCTGTGCTCGGCGTACCATGCTGTTATCTTCTCTTCCCACATGTCTGCAGTCATCTGATATTGTCTCAGAACCTGGCAAGAAATGAGAACACAAGTTTATTCTGAAAACATAAAGTTTTTTAGACTACAAGATCAGTGGCGATGCCACTTTGTGGTCCATAGGTAAGGAATTATGAGTGACAATCATAAAAGCCGACTTCAGTTCCTATTCCCTTTGCCTAAACCTTCTCTAAATGGTGCTAGTCATGGTATTACATAGAGAAATCATTCATAAGAATCTACAAGGAAGCCACTGGAGCTAAAAGATGAACTCAGCAAAGTAGCAGGGTACAAGTTCAATATACAAATATCAGTGGTGTTTCTGAACACCAGCAATGAGCAATCCATGAAGAAAATAATTCCATTTATAATACCAAATCAAAGAAAAAACTATGTAGAAGTAAATTTAACCAAAGATATACAGGACTTGTTTGCAGAAAACTACAAATCACTACTGAAATAAATTACCTAAATACATGGAAAGATATTCCACACTTATGAACTGGAAGACTTAATATTGTTAAGATGACTAAATGGTGCTTTAAAAGCATAAGTTTGGGACTCCATTCACCTGGATTTGAGTCTGTGCTTTTCAACCTAACAGCAGTGGAACCTAGGGCAAGTTTCTCAACCTCTGTAAGCCTCAGTTAACTCATTGATAAAATGGCAACGATAATAATAGTTTGCAACATGCTAGAGCTGTGGTGAGGATAAAAAACTAAATGATGCATGCAAAGCACTTTACATAGTCCCTGTCACCAAGGAAGCACTCAGCAAGTGGAAATTATGATTCTTAATAAACTGGGTTTGAGAAATAAATGTAAGTGCTCATCCTTATAATCCAGATAAGTCTGATCCTTGCCCACTGGACAAGTCTGAACCTGTATTTTCATTCAATCCAATCAGTATATACTAGGCATTTACTGAATGTATTGAATAGTGAAGAATCTCCTTTAAAAAGGCATAAATGTAAAAAAAAAAAAAAAGTTGAAAAAAAGGCACATAGGTCTTCATCAGAAGGTTTTGATATCTGTTGAAAGATTTATACCATGTGAAAATATAATGTCTAACAAAGAGAGGAAATCCCATGATAAATTTAAAAAATAATAAACCGGAAGTTCCGGGAAGATGGCGGAACAGGATAGGGCGAGTTCACCCTTGCTCCAAGGAATAGCTAGAGAAGGAGCGTAATTCCAGGGTGTAAGGATCTGGGAAGGTCTTCTACACCACACAGGGAGGCCCTGGTTGAAAAAGCACAAGAATGGAAACACACAGAATCAGAGACCATCTACCCCATGCAAACAGCCTAAGGTGCCTCTTTCCAAATGGAGGCCCGGAGCCCTCAGGAGCGCACACACAGGGAGAATGGGACAAGGAAGTAAGCCAAGCCACCTTCCTTGAAAGCGCTACCCTCACCAGTGTTCCCCTGCCCCGCAACCCCACACCTGGGTTACCTGAACCCGGTATCCCGCCGTCTCACCACGCTCCACGCACCCCCGCCCGTCTCCGCTTCCTGCACGTCCCTGCCCCACGCATGCGCAAAAGCCTGTCCTAGCCTGACCTGCCTCTACCGCGCAAGTGCACAGTCTCACTCCGCCCATGCTGAGACCCGCGCACCTGTGTCCAGCCCTTCGGCCCCCACCTCCTCCCCTCCTTGCCACCGCAGGTGCTCACCTTTATACCCTCATCAGCACTCGGCCCCCCAGACCCGTGCACATATACGTTCCCACACACGTTGCGCCCCCTCAGCTTTGGGCAAGTGCTCACCTGAGCAACTGCACCACACCTGTCCCAGCCTACGCAGACCCAATACCTCCTGACTGCCCTGAGCTCTGCGCAGGCGCATACCAGGGCCCTGCCCCCTAGACCCACGCACAGCAGGGCCCCACCCCCCAGGCCAATGCATGACACAGCCACATCCTCGCCACTGGGCACCCACGCATCTGTGAATTGACCTCTTGACCCCTGCACCCTACACCCCCTGCCCTGCACACATACACACCCTTGCCCCACACCCGAGCACAAGTGACCTTCTCCCACACGTGGCAGGTTCTTTTGTGTGCATTTGTGCCACATGGTCCTCACCCTATGCACACCCTCACGCATGTGCACCCCTCCCCCACCCCTAACCTGCACATCCATACCAGGTCCCCACCCACATGATATCACCCACCCGACACACATCCTGCAACCTCCACGACCTGTGCCACGCACCTACACACTCACGCATCCACATCCCGGCCCCGTGGACACGTCCCCCTGCACAAGGACACACCTGCATCCTGCCAACTTTGTGCCCCGACTTCTGTGCCCTATACCTCACACCATGACACCCACAACTCACAAGCTCTAAATGCCCACCTGCATCCTCCCCACATACCAGCCCCAGCACATCCACTCAGACCCCCATACGCCTCCTAGGTGCCCTACCTCTGTATCCCCCACATTGAACCCTGCTCCTGCACTCCAAGGCCTGCCCAAAATGCACCCTGCCCCCATGGCCCCCTCACCACACCTCCACATTCCCATGCTCTGTGCCCCACACTCCACACTCACAGGCACCAGCGTAGCATCCCCAACCTATGCCTATACCTGGGCTGCAACCTGTCCCCACACTCTTGTGCCCCTCCTCACAACCCACATCCTGCTGCACACCTGTCCCAAAATACAAAACTTTAGACTATTAAAGGAAATCAACTTCCAAAGTAACCTTATCAAGATATTTATATGCCTCCAAGGCAACAGAAGATCACTAAGCATATGAAGCTGCAGACAGATATAGCCCAGCCTAATGACCAAATTAAAACACCAGAGGAGACACAGACTGTGGAAAACTAATCAAAGATGTTCATATAACTTTACTAAATAAAATCAGTGGGTAGGTGTCATGGTTAGGGACACGTGTCAACTTGGCCAAGTTGTGGTACCTGTTTATCTGATTGGGCAAGCGTTGGCCTGTCTGTTGCAATGAGGACATTTCACAGGATTAGGTCATGAGCACATCAGCTGCATCCACAGCTGAATCCATTTGTAATCAGCCAAAAGGGAGTGTCTTCTGCAATTAGTGATGCTAAAT